>SRVM01025075.1:0-25452 GCA_007570785.1 Antilocapra americana
TTTAATTCCTCCTCAAGGGCTATAAATAGTATCATGAGCCATGTCCTGTAAGCCATTTTGCAGATACTGAAACCCCCACCAAGTGGGAGAAGTTAACTACAAGTTAACTGCAAGGAGATCAAAGCAGTCAATCCTAAAGGAAATGAGTCCTGAAGATTCATGGGAAGGACTGATGCTGAAGCTGAAGCTTCAATACTTTGGCCACCTGCTGCAAAGAACTGACTCACTGGGAAAGACCCTGATGCTGGGAGAGATTGAAAGCAAGAGAAGAGTGCAGAAGAGAATGAGATGGTTGGATAGCTTCATAGACTCAATGGACATGAATCTGAGCAACCTCTGGGAGACTGTGTAGGACAGGGAAGCCTGGCGTGCTGCAGTCCATGCGATTGTGAAGAGTCAGACACAGCTGAGACTGAAAAAGCTGCTCTATCTTACACAATTCTGAGAACTGGTCTCAAGGAAATGAGAACAGACTAACTCCGGAACTGAAGATTAACTGAACTTTGAACAATTGAGATGAAGCTGACCCAGTCAATTTCAAGAAGACTATCGGAGCTGACTGTGCTGTTTGGCACGTCGCCCCCACCCCCACCTTGCCCTGTGCATCCCTAAA
This sequence comes from Antilocapra americana, assembly GCA_007570785.1. NCBI lineage: Eukaryota > Metazoa > Chordata > Mammalia > Artiodactyla > Antilocapridae > Antilocapra > Antilocapra americana. The sequence continues at coordinate 614 of SRVM01025075.1, forward strand.
ACTCCCCTTGTAACACTCCTGCCCTTTGATCAGAAGAGGGGAGTTGGCTTTTGGACATGAGTCTACATTCTTCCCAAGCTGCTCCTGAATAAAGTGACCTTTCCTTTCCTACCAACACTTTCCTCTTGAGCATCATCTTTCAAGGGGTGAGCAGCTGGACCTGAGTTCTGTAGCAGCTACAGTGAAGAAAAGACAGAGAGATTCCATTTTCATGGTGCTCACACAGTAGCAGGAAAGAGAAATAGTACCAAGCAAATAGATACATCTGACAAGGGCTATTTTCATAATGCCAAAGATTTTACCTTAAAACTCATTTGAGAAAGACAATCATACTGCTCACACTATGCCCTTTGCATGGCAATTATTTGAGTGGGTAAGTGTGTGAGTGTTACATGTCTGTGTATTCAGTTACTGTAACAGATATATTACTTTGCTATGGTCATTACATTGCAACGTAGTCATACCATCTCATGGCAAAGCTACTCTAGTTTCTCTGACCAGCAGTAATGAGACATTGGAGGAGACACAGATGCATTCCTAGGTAAGATGCTCCTCTGTGCTCCACACACTTGGGATCTAACAGTGGAGGCAGGCAAGCAGACACATAATGATGGTAGAAGAAAAAATGTCACTCCAAGTGGAGAGGTAAAATCCAGCCATTATGAAAGTATCAAAGCCCAGGGTGGTCAAATGACTTGACTGAAGTCACACAGCTTCCCACTGAGAGAACTGAAAGCCCAGCAACTGCTTTCCCATGCAGTCCCAGGGTGCCAAACTGACAGCGACAGCATCTGCCAAGAGCCCCCGACAGGGGGAGTCCTCCTACAGGGCTCCTCCTTCCTGCAGATCCAAGGACAGGGCGAGTCCTCCAACAGGGCTCCTCCTTCCTGCAGATCCAAGGGCAGGGTGAGTCTCCCCTACAGGGCTCCTCCTTCCCTCAGAGCCAAGGGCAGGGGAGTCCTCAATACAGGGCTCCTCCTTCTCGCAGATCCCAGGGCAGGGTGAGTCCCCACTATAGGACTCCTCCTTCCTGCAGATCCAAGGGCAGGGTGAGTCCTCCCTACAGGACTCCTCCTTCCCACAGATCCCAGGGCAGGGCGAGTCCCCCCTACAGGGCTCCTCCTTCCTGCAGATCCAAGGGCAAGGTGAGTCCCCACTACAGGACTCTTCCTTCCTGCAGATCCAAGGGCAGGGTGAGTCCTCCCTACAGGACTCCTCCTTCCTACAGATCCCAGGGCAGGGCAAGTCCCCCCTACATGGGTCCTCCTTCCTGTAGATCCCAGGACAGGGTCAGTCCTCCATACACAGCTCCTCCTTCCTACAGATCCAAGGATAATAGTTGGTAGTGAGAGCAGCAAATTGAAGGCTAATAGGACTATATTCTATTGGAAAATTTGGTAAATCTTTCACTTTTGTGCTATTTCTCCATATGCAGAATGAGGCAGCAAGACCAAAGCCCAACCTCTGTCCTGCAGGGAGGAAAGAGCAAGAAAATCAGTGTTTTCTGACATCTAATGAGGCCCTGCATGAGAGCCTACATTATATGTATCCTTTAATCCTCACAACATCTCTGTGTGGTAGAAATTACCCCCAACTTGCAGATAAGTACCTAAGTTAAAAGATGGTAAGAACCTTGCCCAATGTCACACATGTGTAAGAGCCAGAATTCAAAGACAATCATTCTGCTCCTACCCTCTGTGCTGTTCAGAAGGCAACCACTGGAATAAGTTGAGTTCCTGACTAAAAAGGTACAGTGTGGGTCCAAGGCATGAGAAGCAGTGCCAGTTATGTGGGAAGTCCTGCTATCACCGGGAATAAAAGCCCTTGTTGGAACTTTTAGGACTTAATCACTAAGACAATGTGTGTTTTACAAATATACAATTAAACTTTTCTTCCAGTAAATTTTAGTTTTAATAAGTTTGCTGCAATTATACTCATGTAAAGAGCACAGAGAGAACTACCTAACCTCCAAGGTGAAGGAAGACCTAAAGAGAGAAGTGATCTGCTTGGAGGAGAAGCCGGAGTGTTCGGTATTCACATAGACCACAGGCACTCTGCACAGACCGACTCCCTCCACTCCTCCCACCCTCTTGCTGTCCTGTATCAATGCTTGTTCACCCAGCTCTTCTCACATCCTTGAACCACCCAGCTATTTTCATATTTTATCTGCTGCACTCATGCTTAAGAGCCCAGAGTATCAAAGGATAACAGACCTTCGAGGCTGATGTAACCTCAATAAACATGACCAGTTACAAGCTGTGGGACCACAAGTCAATTCTTTCAACCCTCTAAGGCTCAGTTTCCTCCGTTCTAAGTGGAGAACCTGGTATCTCCCTCTTCACTGTAAGATTAAGCAGGGAAGGCATAGGGACAATTGGTGTTGTCTACAGCTGAGAAAATGTTTTCCCCTTGCAAAACCAAAAGGCCACAGTAAGAACCAAGCACTCTGGGCTCATCATGTCCCCTTCCTGTTGCCTATCCTGCCCATTCCCAGTTGTCTGCAGACTGGAAGTTGGTAAGTTATGGCAGGAGGAGCACTTGTTTGCTACTCTTAGAAAGGGCAAAAGCAACCCTGGAAAACTGCCTACCCAAGAAAACTGTGGTTTGTTTCACATGAGCAGTGGGCTTTGGGCACCGAAGTCAACTGAGTCCTTGCTCCAACCCTTAGTAGCTGCCTTGTGACCCTGAACAAGTGGCATGCTCTGTTTGAATATCAGTCGAACTTGGAAATAAAACCACTACTGGCCAAGCCTCCCTGACAGGGAAGGTGTGACCTCTGGTGGCATCTGGGACATGAAAAGCACCACTTAAACATCAGTCATAACTTTAAAGTGTTTGGAGCTGCCTGATGGGGGTGGGGGTGGTTTCAGGAGAGTGGAAGGTGGGTCTGTTCCTGCTCCTTGAAAGCAAATTCCTTGTGCCCTTGAAGGGAAAAAGTCAGTGAGAATTCAACTTCTTAATAAAACAGTTTTTCCAAGCCTTTTCTCACATTCATATCAGTCCTGATTCTCTGAAGACAATCTGAAACTCACTTCATGATTCATACCCTCTTCTTTTCTATGACTCTGATCAATGAAGCTAATGTAATTTCAAAATCCATGTAACAAATGAAAATAACCACTCCAATTCCATCCAACTACATACCAGAACTTTAAAAGTCAGCGTCTTATACATTTTTCCATTTCTAATATTTAGCACAGTACAAAAATAGAAGCTCAATAAATAATTGCTGAATAGATGACTAATGAAATCCCATATCTCTCTCTGTGTGTGTGTGTGTGTGTGTGTACATCCTGGGCAATTTTTCAAAATAATTAGACATTTGCAGTTGAGGTCACCAAAGACCAAAATTTCATTTCTTATAGAACTTGCATGAGCATTTATCATACATACAAAAATATTTTAACAGAATCAAGAATTTTTATCAGGTACATTTGGACACTTAAAGAAACATTAATCATACTGCTTACTGTAGTGTGCTGCAGCTTTTCACGCCTGAATGGTACTCCCTACAAATTGCATCCTTCCTCTATATCAAATATAGAGACCTTGGGGAATTCCCTGGAAGCCCAGAGGTTAGAACTCCAGGCTCTCATTACCACAGGCCCAAATTCAGCCCCTGGTCAGGGAACTAAGACCCCCACAAGCTATGCGGTACCATCAAAAAATAAAAATAAAAAAATAAAAGCAAATATACAGATCTTGGCATAAGAGCTAATACCATTATAGTCACTGCCTTTGGTATTATAAGAACACCAACAATTTAGCAGGTCAGCTCAGAACAAACAGAAGGACCTCATGCTGAGATCTCAATACTTTTATGACGATAAGTTGAATACTGTCAATGCCAGGCCAGAATAGGACATGGTACACAATTTTTATACTGCTCAAACCCAGCATCTGTCCCATGTAATGCTGCCTCATATCCTGTATATGAATGGAGATGTGGCCTTCATGGTACCCAATGGATACAAAAGCCTTCTGTTTATGTAGTGGAGGATGCTGGCCATATAGGTCTGGCCATCTTTACCTTGGAAAATCTCCCTGGCAATTCTTTTTCAGAATGGTTTCCACACCAGCATCACAAGCTACTACCTCACCAGATTTAAAGATGTCCAGCTTCATCCAGAGTTTCACATACTTTGACAAGGCCCATGTTGCTGAGTGGGAATGGGAGACATTCAGTGACAACCACCAAGTTCAACCACTTGCCATGTGGCCATCTACATGGCCTTGAGACAGACTGGGACCTAGGACCCTCCACTGCAGTGCTTGCACCTGGACACACTTCTCCTCATGCAACAAAATACAAAGAACTACGTGGGGCTATAAATAACTGCATGTATGCACAGTTAGGGCAAATTCTGGACAAAAAGATACAAAAGACTAAAATATCCAACTGCTACTTCTGAAGAGCCTGGAGCAAAAAACTGGGTGTTGAGAGCAAAAGCAGGATACTGTACATACCTTCTGCACTCAATACAACTTAAGCAGTGGGAACCATCTAAGCCACTCCTCCAGCCCAGCCCCTCCACACACCTCTACCCTCACACCATTTAAGGAACCAGTTCACTCTACTTCAGGGAACAAGCAACCAAAGGAACCTACTGTTTGTTTCTGCTCTTCTCTGCTGCAGCAGAGGCCCCAATAAAGTCTTGCCTGAATTTCTTGTCTGAACTCTAGTCAACTTCTATTGATATTTGGAAAGGCCAAGAAGCCTGGTCAGTATCAGTCTGAGCACTTCCTCTCCACCAAGGATAAAGCTGTGAGTTAGAAAACCAGTCCCTTTTCCCTTAATTTTCAACTTTCATTTTTAACATATTTATTAACACATCATTAAAATTGTGTGTTGGTATACTCAATCTAGTCTTCTAGTTTCTGTTCCCTTCTGTCCTATTCCTCTACTAAAAAAGTAAATGGAGTAGTTAATTATGTCACCAAAAGAAGATGCCATATCCCAACTCTCTCCTATGAACTATAAATGTAACAAGTGAGTGGGAAGTCCTGATATTACAGAGGTGTGGGCAGAGAAGAATCAAGAGAACACATATGCTATAGTCCTCTGAGTGGGCAGACTTTTGGTTATGTTAATATAACAGGATCTCCAACCTTCTGTGCAACATCCAGGTCTGCAAAGAAATGCAGCTATTTATTGGATTTCATAATTAATCTTCCTAAGGTATTAGTTGATAGTAATGATACAAATGTAAAGATGGGGTTTAGGAGAGAAGGTTCTTTATCCCAACAGAAATAATTGATTAGAAACACTTTATGCATGGGATAGGAGGTGGTGGGAGGGAGGTTCAAGAGGAAGGGGAGATCTAGCACTGATTTGCATTGTTGAATGGCAGAAACCAACTCAACATTGTAAAGCAATTATCCTCCAATTAAAAAAAATTTAAAGAAACACAATGTAAATTTGTGACTGCATTTTTCTTCATCAGTAGAACTTTTTCTAGTAGTTATTTTTCTATTAAAATACTAGACTCTACTGCAAACCCAACCTTTTTTCCTTACTATCTAAAAGCCTACATTTATTCCATTTCATGAAAATTGTTTCTGTAGGTGTATATAGAATTATATAGATTATAATAAAAGTATTATATGGATTATAACTGCAATACTTCTTTTCACCATATCACTGAAAGACCACTGCTAAAAGCAAACCAAAAAATTGACGATTTGTCTGTCTAGATTCAAAGTAGGCAAATAAAAAATATGTGAACATCTTAACACTAGCAACTTCATTTGCTGCATTAATACTTTCATCTTTTCAAATGAGTAAAGATTTAGAAATATATGCTTTTTTACAGTCTGCCCTAATGACATGTAGACTGGTAATATTAGCCCTCTCCCACTGAGAGAGAACTTGCACTGACATACACCCTCACCTTTAGCTTTACTGTCTTCCCCAGAATTATCCTTTCTAGATCCTATTCCCTTACAATCCTGCCTTCTGTCACATAATCTGATTAGCTAATCATAGTCATTTTAATGTAATATTCTAATTTAAGAAATAGTTGAATTGTAACAGACTTACTTGGGCTTCTACTCTAGCCAAGATAAAGTATCAGGGACTGGATTTATTCTCCTGCCTGGAACAACCAAAAACAAAACAAAAAACCAGAAGTGGTCATCAGGCAACAAAAGACAAAAATCTCTGAATGATGGGAAACAAGTATGTCATTTCTGAAGTACATCCCCAGATTACTGCCCACAGTAATTTTTCAGGCCATGGTCTAGAGAGACTCAAGCACAGCAGAGGTGAACTGAAAAAGGAAGCTGTGTTGAAGACAGAAGTTGAAGTTGTGGGTCCAGGGAGACCAAGATGGCACGAGTTCCATGGCAGCTACCAAGAGGAGAAAACTACACAGAGAGAGAACTGCGGAGATCTTCAGAGGGCTCCTCCTCAGGCTTGAGCTGAGCACTCATCAGCATATGCCTGTGAAGGAAGCATCCATAATGCAAAGAATCCCCTGAACGGATTAGGAGTGTAGTGGCTGGTGTTCACACAGCACCAGAAACAGTGCCTGATCACTCCAGCCAGCTCTTTTATCCAGACCAGAACACCTCACAAGTGACTAAGCATTCCATAAGGTATTCAAAGGGTTCTACCTCACTAGTGGGGAAAATTAATTCCACATGAAACACTGTTCTGGGACCCCACTAACAAACCCTAAAAGCAAGACCTGACAAGATCAAGTTGTTTATAAAGTAACTATACCAACTTCTAGAACAAAACTTGAGAATATTTACAAGAATAGAAAAACATACAGCACCCAACAAGGCAAAACTCACAAGGTCTAGTATACAATCAAAAGTTACCAGACATGCAAAAATCAGGAAAATATGACATATAACAAGGAGAAAAGTCAATCAATCCAAATGACTAAGGGACAACACAGATGGTAGAATAAGCAGGAAAAGACATTTAAGCAGTTATTGTAATAATATTCCACATGTTCAAGACACTAGAATATGTGGTCGAAGAGATATCAAAGGTATAAAAAGGATTCAAATCAACATTCTAGAAATGAAAATTTTAATATAGAGATAAAAGATAAAATGGATGGAATTAAGGGTAGATTATACATTTCAGAAGAAAAAACTAGCAAATTTGAGGATATAATAAAGAAAATATATAAAATGAGACAGCAAAAGAATGCATAAAACAGAGACAGACAAAAGAGCATCAGTGAACTTTCAGAAACCTTTAAGGCGTGTAATATACATGCAAATGGAGTCCCTGAAGGAGTGGAAGACAGTAAAGACAGAAGAAAATACCTGACCAAAACTTTTCCCAATTTGATAAAAATTAAAAATTCAAGAGATTCAAATTCAAAAACTTGAAGCACAAGTAACATGAGGAAAATTTCACCAAGGCACATCATAACCAAACTGCTGAAAAACTGCAAGTGGAAATGCATCCCTGTCATTCATGGTCACTTCTGGACCATTCGCTCTTACATTTCTCCTAGAATTCTCAGCTTCGAACTTATGTTATCACAGTAAACTACCTGCTAGCCCTCACTGTTGTTGTCATTTACTGCCCATGGGTTACTCCCTGTTTTTTTTAATTAATTTGCTTTTTAAATTGAAGGATAATTGCTTTACAGAATTGTGTTGTCTCCCTGTTACTTAACATTTTCAGCTCTCAGTTCACTGTCCCTCTCCCCAAGACTGCTAGTGCATTATTTCTTAGCAATGTCAATATATAATCTAACACTTTGACCTCTCAATTTCTTGAAGACCTCTTTTATTTTAAATTAATGAAAGTTTTTAATTCTGTAGTTCTTCACAATTTTCAAAATTTCACAGGTGATCTCATATAATTCCATAATAACCTTTTCTAATTCCCAATATCTGTTTTCCCCATTTTAGTCTCCTTTTTTGTTTTATTCATTAATTTGCATATATTTTAGATTTTACACATAAGTGACATCATACACTATCTGTCTTTCTCTGTCTGACTTAGCATTTAGCATAATAACCTCCAAGTCCATCCAAGTTGTTGCAATTAGCAAAATTTCATCTTTTAGTGGGTGAAGAGTATTCCATTACACTGAATATGTAATGGAATACTATATATACACTGCATATACACACACACACACACACACACACACACACACACATATATATATTCTTTATCCATTCATCTGTTGATGGATACTTAGGTTGCTTCATACCTTGGCAACGGTAAATAACACTGCTATGAACATGGGTGTCCATGTAAGTTCTCAAATTAGCAGCGTTTTTTTTTTTTTTCCATCAGTTATACACCCAGGAGTAGAACTGCTGGATCATATGGTAGTTCTATTTTTAAGTTTCTGAGAAATGTCCCCAGGCCGCTTTAAAAGTAGCTGCACCAGTCTGTGCAGACTCTCACCAAGAGCTCGGGAGGGTCCCTTTGCTCCACCTGGCCAGCAGGTGCCCTCTGCGTTCTTCTTGACTGCAGTCATTCTGATAGGTGTGAAGTCACCTGACTGTGGCTTCAATTTGCATTTCCCTAACAATTAGCGATACTGAGCATCTTTTCATGTGCCTCTTGGCCATCTTCATTTCCTCTATGGAAAAATGTCCATTGAGTTCCGCCTATTTTTTTAACCAGGTTGTTTTTTTGACGTTGAGTCGTGTGAGCTATTTATATTAACCTCTTTTAGACATTAACCCCCTTATCACTTACATCATTTGCAAATATCTTCTGCTATTCATTGTTGGCTTTTCATTTTGCTTGACCAGTTCTTTATCTTAGATTATGTCCCCCACTGCTGCAGTGGTCCTGCCTAGAACTTGTCATTACAACAACTTGCCCCATCCATATCTCTATTGTATGCATGCTATTCTTTGCCTTGCTTCATATTTCCCTGACATACTGAAGCAATGTAGACAGAACTACCAGAGGCTTTTTCCCCAACATCTAACTACCTACTAGCATCAGCACTGTCTCCTCTTCATTTCTCAACGGTACTATAAATCAACCAGACAGATAGCCCCTTCCTTTGGTATCCAAGTCTATTTCCCTTTCCACTTCAAGGACTCGTTCCAGTAGTTTTCCACTGTCCTTCCTATATCATCGATGAGTCCCTCTTGCTGGATCATGCCCCTCAACTTGTCAACAAGTTGTTATTTCAGCTCCTTGAAAAACAATAATAACACAAACACAAACCTTCTCTTACATAAAATCATTTTCCATGATTGGAAATAACTTCTCATTTTGATAATTGTTAATTAAAGGGAAAGAATTAGGCTTTAAGGAAAAAGTACAATAGATAATTCATTGATGAATAAAAATTCTTCTCTACTGAATAACAAAACAAAAAGTTAGTTTAAAATGTATGGGGAAATGTTAAAATTTGAAAATCATCATTTAAAGTATTCCAATTAAATAACTAATTAAGGCACTAAATAAAATACTGAAACAGAATATCCACACAGAGCCAAAATATCACTACACAGATTGTTTGCTAACTGCCAAAGGGAAACTATGCTTTTTAAACAGAAATATCTTTTGGAAACAATCTTAACCAAATAAAACAGAAATTTAAAATCACTAAGACAGTTTGGTATTCATGCCTAATGAAATGCAATCTGGAATACACAACATCACCCATGAATTATTATTGAAAAAAAGTATTTAACTTAAATCTAATCTTGCCTTTAAATTTCTTTTTACTGGTTAAAACCAAGTCTAAATATTCTCAAAAATTTTTAAATAATACTTTACTGGACCCTTACTTTCTAGCTTGTTCACTGTTCTTCCTGGTAGCAAAACTTCTTGAAAACATCATGTAATTGCTGGCTTCAATTCCTCTCCTCTAATTCACTTTTGAACTACTTCTGGTCAGACTTTCACCTCCAACATGCCACCAAAACCATGCTTATTTAAGTTGCTGATGTCCTCCAAATTGCTAAAACCGATGATCAACTCTAAGCCCATAGCACCTTGGCGCACAGGAGCACTGGTGTCTGACCACTCCTCCTCCTTGGCGTCCTTTCTTCACCTGGACCCAAGCATCATGCTCCTCTTTCCCTGAAAGTTCACTGTTAGTCTCTTGTGAAAACTCCTCACGTCTACTGGACCTGTTAACAGGAGGACTTCAAGGCTCAATCTTTGGACATATTCTCCTTGTATATACTTATTTCTCTGGTGATACTGTGTTTCTCCTGGCTTTTACTACCATCTCTGTATTATCTTTCTCACATTGACATCTCTCCAAAGAATCATATCAAGAACTTCATTATAAACTGTAATCATTTCGCCTACATAATAGTATCCCCTTGGATATCCAATATTACTTTCAGCATTACATCATCCAAAACTGAATTATGTTCTTTCCCCAAACTTGCATCCTTATGCTTTTCAGTCTTTCAGTTCAGCTCAGTTGCTCAGTTGTGTCTGGCTCTTTGTGACTCCATGGACTGGAACACGCCAGGCTTCCCTGTCCATCACCAACTCCCTGAGTCCACCCAAACCCATGCCCATCAAGTCAGTGATGCCATCCAGCCACCTCATCCTCTGTTGTCCCCTTCTCCTCCCGCCTTAAATCTTTCCCAGCATCAGGGTCTTTTCCAGCGAGTCAGTTCTTCACATCAGGTGGCCAGAGTACTAGAGCTTCAGCGTCACCATCAGCCGTTCCAATGAATGTTCAGGACTGATTTCCTTTAAGAGTGACTGGTTGGATCTCCTTGCTGTCGAAGAGACTCTCAAGACTTTTCCCCAGCACCACAGTTAAAAAGCATCAGTTCTTTTGCACTCAGCCTTCTTTATGGCCCAAATCCCACATTCATACATGACTATTGGAAAAACTATAGCTTTGACTAGACAGATCTTTGTCAGCAAAGTAATCTCTCTGCTTTTTAACACACTAGTCTAGGTCTGTCATAGCTTTTCTTCCAAGGACAAAGTGTTTTTTTATTCCCATGGCTGCAGTCACCATCTGCAGTGATTCTGGAGCCCAAGAAAATAAAGTCTGTCACTGTTTCCACTGTTTCCCCATCTATTTGCCATGAAGTGATGGGACAGGATGCCATGATTTTTTTAAATGTTGAGTTTTAAACTATTTTTTTTCACTCTCCTCTTATACTTTCATCAGTTAGTCAGTTCAGTTGCTCAGTCATGTCCGACTCTTTGCAACCCCATGAACTGCAGCACACCAGGCCTCCCTGTCCATCACCACTCCTGGAGTCTACCCAAACCCATGTCCATAGAGTCGGTGACGCCATCCAGCCATCACATCTTCTATCATCCCCTTCTCCTCCTGCCCCCAATCCTTCCCAGCATCAGGGCCTTTTCCAATGAGTCAACTCTTCGCATGAGGTGGCCAAAGTTTCGGAGTTTCAGCTTCAACATCAGTCCTTGCAATGAACACCCTGGACTGACCTCCTTTAAGACAGACTGGTTGGATCTCCTTGCAGTCCAAGGGACTCTCAAGAGTCTTCTCCAATACCACAGTTCAAAAGCATCAATTCTTCAGTGCTCAGCCTTTTTCACTGTCCAACTCTCACATCCATACATGACTACTGAAAAAACCATAGCCTTGACTAGATGGACCTTTGTTGGCAAAGTAATGTGCCTACTTTTCAATATGCTATCTAGGTTGGTCATAACTTTCCTTCCAAGGAGTAAGTGTCTTTTGATTTCATGTTGCAATCACCATCTGCAGTGATTTTTGATAAAAAATAAAGTCTAACACTGTTTCCACTGTTTCCCCATCTATTTCCCATAAAGTGATGGAACCAGATGCCATGATCTTAGTTTTCTGAATGTTGAGCCTTAAGCCAACTTTTTCATTCTCCTCAAGAGGCTTTTTAGGTCCTCTTCACTTTCTGCCATAAGGGTGGTGTCATCTGCATATCTGAGGTTAATGATATTTCTCCCAGCAATCTTGATTCCGGCTTGTGTTTCCTCCAGCCCAGCATTTCTCATGATGTACTCTGCATAGAAGTTAGATAAGCAGGGTGACAATATACAGCCTTGACATACTCCTTTCCCTATTTGTAACCAGTCTGTTGTTCCATGTCCAGTTCTAACTGTTGCTTCCTGACCTGCATATACGTTTCTCAAGATACAGGTCAGATGGTCTGGTATTCCCATCTCTTTAAGACTTTTCCACATTTTATTGTGATCTACACAGTCAAAGGCTTTGACATAGTCAATAAAGCAGAAGTGGATGTTTTTCTGGAACTCTCTTGCTTTTTCAATAATCCAGCAGATGTTGGCAATTTGATCTCTGATTCCTCTGCCTTTTCTAAAGCCAGCTTGAACATCTGGAAGTTCACGGTTCACATACCACTGAAGCCTAGCTTGAAGAATTTTGAGCATTATTTTGCTAGCGTGTGAGATGAATGCAACTGTGCAGTAGCTTGAATATTCTTTGGCATTGCCTTTCTTTGGGATTGGAATGAAAACTGACCTTTCCAAGTTCTGTGGGCACTGCTGAGTTTTCCAAATTTGCTGGCATATTGAGTGCAGCATTTTAACAGCATCATCTTTTAGGATTTGATACAGTGCAGCTGGAATTCCATCACCTCCACTAGCCTTGTTCATAGTGATTCTTCCTAAGGCCCACTTGACTTCACATTCCAGAATGTCTGGCTCTAGGTGAGTGATCACACCATCGTGGTTATCTGGGTCATGAAGATCTTTTTGTACAGTTGTTCTGTTTATTCTTGCCACCTCTTCTTAGTATCTTCTGCTTCTGTTAGCTCCACACCATTTCTGTCCCTTATTGAGCTCATCTTTGCATGAAATGTTCCCTTTGTATCTCTAACTAAAGAGGTCTCTAGTCTTTCCCACTCTATAGTTTTTCCTCTATTTCTTTGCATTGATCACTGAGGAAGGCTTTCTTATCTCTCTTTGCTATTCTTTGGAACTTTGCATTCAGATGGATTTTTTTTTCCTTTTCTTCTTGGTTGTCTTTTGCTTCTCTTCTTTTTTCAGCTGTTTGTAAGGCCTCCTCAGACACCTATTTTGTCTTCTTGCATTTCTTCTTCTTGGGGATGGTTTTGATCACAGTCTCCTTTACAATGTCACAAAACTCCATCCATAGTTCTTCCGGCACTCCATCAGATCGAATCCCTTGAATCTATTTGTCACTTCCACTATATAATTGTAAGGGATTTTTAGGTCACACCTGAACAGTCTAGTGATTTCCCCTACTTTCTTCAATTTAAGTCTGTATTTTGCAATAAGGTGTTCAAGATCTGAGCCAAAGTCAGCTCTGGGTCTTGTTTTTACTGACTGTATAGAGCTTCTCCATCTCCAGCTGCAAATAATACAATCAATCTGATTTCAGTATTGACCATTTGGTGATATCCATGTGTAGTGTTGTCCTTTTTATTGTTGGACGAGGGTGTTTGTTATGACCAGTGTATTCTCTTGGCAAAATGCGTTTGCCTTTGCCCCACTTCATTTTGTACACCAAAACCAAACTTGCCTGTTACTCCAGGGATCTCTTGGCTTCCTACCTTTGCATTGCAGTCCCCTATAATGAAAATGACATCGTTTTTTTATGTTAGTTCTACAGTTTCTTGTATGTCTTCATAGAACTGTTCAACTTCAGCTTCTTCAGCATTACTGGTTGGGGAATACACTTGGATTACTGTGATACTGAATGGTTTGCCTTGGAAATGAACCAAGATCATTCTGTCATTTTTGAGATTGTAACCAACTACTGCATTTTGGACTCTTTCATTGACCATTAGGGCCACTCCATTTCTTCTAAGGCATTCTTGCCCACAGTAGCAGATATAATGGCCATCTGAATTAAATTCGCCCATTCCAGTCCATTCACTGATTCCTAAAATGTTGATATTTACTCTTGCCATCTCCTGTTTGACTCCTTTCAATTTAGCTTGATTCATGAACCTAACATTCCAGGTTCCTATGCAATATTGCTCTTTACAGAATCAGAGTTTACTTCCATCACCAATCACATCCACAACTGAGCACTGTTTTCGCTTTGGCTCAGCCACTTCATTCTTTCTGGAGCTATTTCTGCACTCTTCTCGTAGCATATTGGGAACCTACTGACCTGAAGAGTTCATCTTTCAGTGTCATATATTTTTGCCTTTTCATACTGTTCATAGTGTTATCAAGGCAAGAATACTGAAGTGGTTTACCAATCCCTTCTCCAGTGGACCACATTTTGTCTGAACTCTTCATCATCACCTGCCAGTCTTGGGTGGTCCTACATGGCATGCTCATAGTTTCATGGAATTAGACAAGGCTGTGATCCATTTTCCATCTTAACACATGGTAATTCCATCCTTTCAGTTGTTCAGGCCAAAAATCATGACTTCATCTTTTAATCTTTCTCTCCCTCTATATCTAATCAGTCTTGTTGAACTTACTTTCAGATACATCTAAAATCCAACCACTTTTCACTTTTCTCCAAGAAACTACAGCCTTTTGATCACTGCAGTATATCAATCCTGACAGCTCTCCTTGCTTCTGCTTTACCCAGCCCCTATCCATTCTTATCATAGGTTTTAAAAGGATCACTTCCTACATCTGTGACTCTATTTCTGCTCTAAATAGGCTTATTTGTACAATTTTTCTTAAATTTCACATATAAACATATCATATGATATTTGTCTTATCTGCCTGACTTACTTCACTGACTATAATCTATAGGTCCAGGGGAAAAGGATTTAGGAGGGGTAAATTGGCAGACTGGGACTGACATATACACACTGCTGCCGCTGCTGCTGCTGCTAAGTCAATTCGGTCGTGTCTGACTCTGTGTGACCCCACAGACGGCAGCCCACCAGGCTCCTCTGTCCCTGGGATTCTAATACTGGAGTGGGTTGACATTTCCTTCTCCAATGCATGAAAAGTGAAAGTGAAGTCACTCAGTCATGTCTGACTCTTTGTGACCCCATGGACTGTAGCCTACCAGGCTCCTCTGTCCATGGGATTTTCCAGGCAAGAGTACTGGAGTGGGGTGCCATTTCCCTTCTCCACATATACACATTAATACGTATAAAACACGTAACTAATAAGTACCTATTGTATAGTACAGGGAACTCTACTCAATGTCATGTGGCTGTAGCAGCTTGGATGGGAGGGGGTTTGGGGGAGAATGTATACATGTATATGCATGGCTTAGTTGCTTTGCCATGTACCTGAAACTATAACAACATTGTAAATCAGCTATACTCTAATATAAAATTAAAAGTTTGAAAAAATAATTACAATGCAAAGTGATGGCTATGTATAGATTTCAAAGCACTAAAAGGGCACAGAAGAGGAGTACTTTATTTTTTTTTCCTTTTTTTCTTATTTTTTTATTTGTTTAATTTATTTATTTCAATTGGAGGCTAATTACTTTACAATATTATAGTGGTTTTTGCCATACATTTTTTTTAAATTTTCTTTACTTTATTGTGTTGGTTTTGCCATACAATGACATGAAACCACCATGGGTTTATAGAGGAGTACTTTAATTTGGCTGAGGATGACCAGGTATGACTTTCCAAAGGGGACCATGTCTGAAGAATTAAATCTTTTCACCACTGCAAGGGAATGTTACTAGGCATGCTACAGAAAATCTCTGACATCAGTTTTCTCATTTGTATTTTTAGGATGATAACATTTGCCTCAGAATTTTCTTTTGAGTCTTAATACAGGTGATAGTGGCTCAGATGGTAAAGAATCTGCGTGCAATGCAGGAGGTCCAGGTTTGATCCCTCCATTGGGAAGACACCATAGAAAAGGATCTGGCTACTCACATTCCAGTATTCTTGCCTGGAGAATTCCATGGACAGAGGAGCCTTGCAGACTTTGGTTCATAGGGTCACAAAGAGTCAGACATAACTGAGCAACTTACACACACACACACACACACACACACACACACACCATATATACTCGCTCAAGTATCATGAGAGTATTCCCTATAGTTATTATTCCTTCTTTGACATCTTGCCCACCACAATCCACACAGAAGCACATACTTCAGAAAGTGTAGTATATGTTCATACATCTTGAAATACTGGATGAAATATTAGCCCAATACCTAAAATTCAGTATCTTGAAAAATTTGAGTGTCTTCTTATTTTTGTTCTAGAATTATGCTTCTCCTTGAAGAAATGAACCACAATTTTGAAACTGTTTACCACTGGGACTTGAACCGACGTGGCTGGGAGTTAAACTCACGTAGCTGGGATTCAAACCCAGCAAAACCCTGCTTGGGACTTGAACCCATGTGGCTGGGACCTGAACCAAGCCAAAACCCACAGTACCTGGTTTCAGGACCTAATGAAGCTCAAGTTCTTGATGTATCATTGCAGAAAGAATTCAGTGAGAGACAGTGATAGGTAAGAAGTGGATTTATTCAGATACAGAGAAAAAAAATGCACTCCACAGACAAAGCATGGGCCATCATGGAAGACAAATGCAGCTGCCATGAAATGCGGCATGGTCAGTTTTTACAGGCTGGGTAATTTCATATGCTAATGAGTGAGAGGACTATTCCAACTATTTTGAGGAAGGGGGAAGATTTCCTGGATTTGGACCACCACCCACTCTTTTAACAGTGCTTTGGAACTGTCTGCATCTCTGGGTGTGTCATTTCATTTGCTGATTCAGGATCAAGGTCTAGTCTTGTCTGCCATCTTGGTCCCATTTGATTCTAATCAGTTTATGTTGTGTCCTTGGGCTATGTCATTTTTTCAGAAGTTGTGCCCTGCCCCTTTCCCTCCTGTTGTAATTTATTGAGGGCAATGCTATCATGTTTATCTACACAAACACAGTCAATATGCATTAACTTGTGTTCTAATAGTCATGAAACAGTGGTTTAGTTCAAAAGCAATCCTCTGCATTTGGGTCTAGTTTATGCTACAAATGAACAGCTAATAGAGCTATAGTTAATGATAGCTACACCATAAAGAACACTAATGCAACAATCTGCTTGACTACAATGGGCCTTGGAAGAAACATAATTCACATAAAACTCTCTTAAGAATTAATTTTTACTCCTAACATTTTTCTAGAACCTACTGTATACAGAATGATGAACTAAGCAATATTGGGGGAGGCAAAGGAATTCATTGATAAGATTTCTGCACTTGGCTTTATCATAGAACACTGGACTTACCTCTGGCTTCTGCTGATAAAATGCCAGATATCTTCTGCTGCTTTTAAAAATAATTAGTAAGGGACAGTCTCTTAGAAATAAAAATATTATGAATTGGATGCTGCAGTGATTTTAAAAAAGATCACAAATTCTTTGATACTGCTCCCATCAAGAGGTGAGATCTGTATCACCTCCCCGTGAACAAGAGCAGGCCTGTGACTGCTTTGATTGACAGAACAGAAGTAACATTCTGCGATTTCTGAGGCTGATTCACAAAAGGCCATGTGGTTTTACCTGGGCCTCAGAATTCTCTCCTGATGCTCCCTCTCAGGACACTCCCACTCAGAGCTGCTGTTCAGGAGGCTCCCACTCAGAGCTGCCGTTCAGGAAGCTCCCACGCAGAGCTGCCGTGGGAAGCATAACACGTAACACATGTTGACATGTACACCTATCAATGCCTCCAGTCAAGCTCAGACTCTGCATCACCCTCACCTACAGAGCAGAGGTATGAGTACAGAAGTCAGCAAGTGATTCCAGCCCCGGTTCATCTGAGCCACCGTTCAACCATCTAAGCCTTCCCCAATAAGATGCCAGACTTAGTTCAAGAGAGATAAACCATCCCTATGGTATCCTGAATTCCTGACCCACAGCTGTTATTTTATACTACTACATTTTAGGGTGTGCTGTTCTTCACCAATAAATAACTGGAAATGGTGCTTCATAAATGCCATAAGTGGCAACAAAATATCTAACATTTAGATAACCACAGGAAATGAACATTATTTTCATGCTATACGGAGCTCATCTGAATAGACAGGAAGATTTCTGAAGATAGAAAGTTGGACTCACTACTCAGAAAAGTCTTCAATAAGATGCTAGGAGAACTCGCTTTATCTCTACATACCTCAGGATGCACACATAGTGCTTTAACTTACAATTGCTAACTTACCAGGTCAAATCAGAAAGGCCAAAGAAAGCATCAGTTTGACTGTCCTGTCTTCATCAGTTTTGGGATATGAGAGCGATGAACGGAAGAGTAAAAATGCACGTTAACAGCTTTGCTCTGTTAACTGATCAACCCTAGTCGCCAAGTTGGGGAAGGAAGGATCAGGAATTTGGGAACTATTATATACAAGCTGGATAAACAACAAGGTCCTAGTGCATAGCACAGGGAACTATATTCAATATACCGTGATAAACCATAATGGAAAGGAATATGAAAAAGAATATATATGTATGTATAACTGAATCACTTTACTGTATAGCAGAAATTAAACACAACATTGTACATCAACTATACTTAAATAAAAACTTAAAAAATATATCAACTCTAGTATTACAAAATTATTACTATTTAATAGATATCATGGGCCTTTCTTGCTGTTGGAGAGAAGATGCAAATTCTCAAGTTTTAAAATTTCAGACTAACACATTTTAAAGAACAAAGACCACAAAAAGGTAAAACTAAATAATATTCACAATAGCCACAACCTTAGTCTTTTTTAATGTACAAAATATCTTTTAATTGTTAAGATTTTTCATTACTAATTAGCTCTCAAAAAAGCAAAAGGTATCTTTTTTGCACCAAAGGTTGTAATTTTCCATAGCTTTAACTTTTAATACCCCGTAAAGAACTCTGTACACTTTTGCTGAATTTTAAAATTCTACCACTCCGTAAGGTAAAGGACTAAATGCTAAGTGAAATGTGAAACCAAAGTCTTCCTTGAAAGCATGTGCCTCTGAGAAAAAAAATTAAATGTCTCAAATATATCACCACAAAGAAAGGAAAGACATTCTTCCTCCTGTCTACTCCAGGAATAACCTCCCCAGGGAAAATTTTGAAAGGATTTGAGCATTTTAAATGTCCTGATCTAAATTAGTTAATTAAAAATATGAGTGAGCAAAGTCCACTAAGGTTAAAAGGAGAATAGTAGTCAGCAATCATTTATCACAGTGCCCTGTTCAAGGATTTCAAGATACCTGATTAACAGTGGCAATTCTCATTTAGATTCATTATCTGATGGAGCAGAGTTGTTATTGATCCAACAGTTGACCTCACTGCAGGCTTAGGGTGTGACAATAATAATCTCTCCATACAGTGTGCCTGCAGTCATTGACAGCTTGAGTAATGATTAGATGAAATAGATGATTAAATAGCTAATTCCTAAAAACTCTCATTCCATTTCTATTGATGTTTCAGACTTTCCACCCACTTCATATCTTACCTTCTCATCCTTCTTTCTTCATTTCTTCCTTTCTTCTTTTAAATTGACTTATGCATTTTTTTTTAACTTTTAGTAGAGTTAAAATTGTTAGGGAGGAAGAAGTTTTCCTCTACCTTTCAGATTCAGTGACTGGAGGCATGTAAATTTAACTGACCAAAGACACATTAATATTTAAAAAAATGATGGATTAATATTCTGCATCCACAGGCATTCAAAGAAAAAAAAATGAAATTCAAGCAGTTAGACTCAAGTGTTTATATACCATTTTAATAAAGGAAAAGCAGTTATTCTTTGAGGAAAAATAAACTACAGAAAAGTTACTAGGGAATAATATACAGGGAAAACTAATGAAAGAGAAGGGTTATTTTAATAATTTTGTTAATGCCATTCATCTCAATGCAGACCCTCACAGAGAAAAAGTTATGCCTAAAACTAAACAGGACCCTGGGTTACCAAGTCCAAGCTCAGTCTGCTTGCCACAATGGCAGGCCAGCAAATCTGAGAGATGAGGTGTTGAGGTGAAAAATATGACTTTATTTGGAAAGCCAGCTAACCGAGAAAATAGCAGACTAATATCTCAAAGTAACCACCATCTTGTCAAGGTCTGGATGCTAGGATCTGTTATAGAGCCAGAGAGAGAGGCAAAAGGAACTAAGGTCAAAAGGAAGAATAGAGAGGGAGAGGCAGTGGGGAAGTAAAATCAAGAGAGGGAGAGGTAAGTGAGGACAGTCAAAGGACCTTCCATCTCCAAACGTCTCCCGCTCCGGCCAGCCGGGAGGGCTGCATCCTCCCTTCTTTCCTAGAGTCCCTCACAGGCAAGCAGGGTCAGAGTCCCTCCCTGTGAGTTAAACAAAATCCCTTTAGTTTAATGCTCAAGCACAGAGGCAGGGTCCTTTTCGGTAGGACATTATATATGATTATAATAACAAAAGCACACAAGATGAGGATTATGGTCAAAGAAAAAGACCCAATGTGAAGTCAAAAATAGACTTTTCCTGTTACAGCTGTGGTGCACTCCTGGATACAAATCCTTTTTATGTCCTCCAATTCTTACTTGTAAGAAATAGGGTCCATTTAGCCTCCAGCACCTTCCCTGTGTTCCAAAGGGCAGATTTAAATAGTTGCTAATCCGGCAAGAGAAACAAAGAAGGAGCTGTCGAGAAACAATACTGAAGAGGTAAATCAGGGCCCTGGTTTCTCCTCAAGGAATATACATAACACTATCTCTCAGATCTTCTACATGAACTCCCACCCAGGGAGAGAATGGTAACTTCAAGCTGAGCACAGTATCGCGGGAGTAACACTCTGATCTCACCACCAGCCAATGAGCACAGTATCGCGGGGTAACACTCTGATCTCACCACCAGCCAATGAGCACAGTATCGCGGGGTAACACTCTGATCTCACCACCAGCCAATGAGCACAATATCGCGGGGTAACACTCTGATCTTACCACCAGCCAATCAGAAGAAGCTCTGCATCCAGTAGACCCTAACCCTCTCCCTGAATGAGTCTCCCTCTAAAAACTGTCCTAACCCTGTGCTCAGTCACTTCAATCAAGTCCGATTCTGTGTGACCCCTGGACTGCAGCCCACCAGGCTCCTCTGTCCATGGGATTTTCCAGGCAAGAATGCTGGCGTGGGTTGCCGTGCCCTCCACCATGGGATCTTCCCAACCCATGGATGGAACCCACGCTCCTGCATAGCTGGCAGATTCTTTATATTTGAGCCACCAAGAAACCCTGAGCAGAATCATCAGTTCAGTTCAGTTCAGTCGCTCAGTCATGTCCGACTGTGCAACCACATGGACTGCAGCACACCAGGCCTCCCTGTAAATCACCAACTCCAGGAACTTGCTCAAACTCATGTCCATCGAGTAGGTGATGCCATCCCACCATCTCATCCTCTGTCGTCCCCTTCTCCTCCTGCCTTTAATCTTTCTCAGCATCAGGGTCTTTTCAAATGAGTCAGTTCTTCGCATCAGGTGGCCAAAGTATTGGAGCTTCAGCTTCAGCATCAGTCCTTCCAATGAATATTCAGGACTGATTTCCTTTAGAATTGACTGGTTGGATCTCCTTGCAGTCCAAGGGACTCTCAAGAGACTTCAACACCACAGTTTCAATGTCATCATATCTTAATGACAGTGACTAAGAATGTCTTCTACATTCATTATACAAAATGGCAATTTAACACAATAATAGAGAACTTGACCAAATATTACATTTAAAAGACTGTAATTTTCATGAAAAATAGAATGTAGACATGAAATCAATGCTTTCAGAATTTTTTCTACTAAAAATTCATTAAATGTCTGAGAGTAATAGGCTTGGGCTGTGTCAACACAATACTAAAACATCTGGAGGAAAAGAGGAAAATGCAAGCAATTATCCTGATACCTTGTCTTCACAAAATTCAGCCATTCAGACATTTCCTATCCCCAGACCAGACATCTAGATGTTGATGAAATTCCTTTTATTTCTCTGTATGTATATGAACATCTTCACCAGCTCTTATTTTAACTATCAACCACATCTCCTGGAATGGGATTCTAATCTGATTGTCTCCCCTACCCACTATTTCTCTTCTTTCAATCTTTGTGTATACATACTTTTATGTGTACATACATTTAAAGCACAAATAAAAAATAGTATATTGTTTTTATCTTCTAATTTTAGAGTAAGACAATAGAACAATGGCTGGGTAGTCTGTCTGAAATTCCCTTGCCGCAACTAGCACAACAGGTGCAGTCAATACACATTGAGCCATCAAACAAATCAGAATTCCACACATTGAAAAACATATTATAGTCAGCTGCTTTTGCAGCAGGGTGAATGTTAGAAAAAGACTCTATTGGCTTTTCTCAATCATTAATATGCATACAAATCTCCTGGGGATATTAAATTCAGATTCTGATTCAATATGTCTGGGAAGGGGCCCAAGACACTGCATTTCTATCAAACTCCCAGGTGACACTGATGTACACGAGTCCATAACTGAGTGCATGCAGGTTGACTACCCGCAAGGGGGAAAGGCCAAATCTTCCCCTTCACCAATCCTAAAAACTATTGAAAACAATATTCCAAAATTGAAACCAAGAAGGACCCTGTGGAGCCCTCCCAGATACAAAGTTTTTCTGAGTCCCCTGTTTCTTATTTTCTGGAAAAGACTTTAGCCTCCTGGACTTTCTTGAATACCAAAGAGCAGATTGAGATAGCTGCTAATGAGGGAAGTAAGGAAATGCAGAAACAAAGGACAAACAATCAAGGAACTATAATGTAGCAATTAAGACAGGATCCTGGTTTCTCCTCAAGGGATAAACATAACAGTATCTTTCAGTTCTTCCGCAGGAACTAAGCCCCCCTCCCAGGAGGAGAATGGCAACTTCAGGCTGAGCACAAGATCCTGGAGTACCACCCTGTTACCTTACCACCAACCAATCAGAAGAAAGCCACACACCCTGCAGCCCTCACCCCAAATAGTGCCTATAATAACTTCTCCCTGAAAACTGTTCTTCTCCCTGAAGACTTCAAGGTTTTTGAGTACAAGCCACTCATTCTCCTTGACTGGCCCTGGAATAAATCTTTTTCTGCTTCAAACTGATGTTTCAGCTTGTTTGGCCTCACTGTACATCAGGAATAGGAACTTGTGTTCAGTAACAAAATTATACAAAGTGATGTCTTAAATGGTTTCCTTTACCACTCTATCCAAATCATCAAGTAGTGTTTGAAATAGCGGGGGGGGGGGGGGGCTATTTATTTAAACAATGTTTAACTCACTTCCTTTGGAAAAACACTGTGCTGGGTTGTGTGTGCTGTGCTGATCCAACATGGACTTTAGCAGGGATCTTCATCTAATAGGGAGAAAATATGTATATATATAAATAACTAGGATGAATTCAAAGCCTAATTGCCATGAGAAATATGCTAATAATGGGCTTCAGAGATTCAGACGTATAAGCAGAACTGTGTTTGGACACTTACTCCTAACCAAAGCTTCTTGAAATGAAATGCAGGGATAAACTACTCAATTTTCTGAAAAAACTCCCATTTTCAATAATTTAATGATCATGAGAATTCTCATTTTGTATATCCTCTTTCAATTTATGCTAAATAGATCTGCATTTGATGAATATGCCAAAACAATATATAAAGAGTACTAACAATTCCCCAAACGAATACCTGCAAAACTCAGCTTTCCAAATGTGTCTATAACCATTTGCCTGCTGGCAAAGGTTTAACCATCAGCTCTGTGGGGTGAGAGGAGCTCTGATTTGTAGCATTTACTGATTTTCACGGTGTAAATACTCTCACCATTGCTGATTTCAAGCTACTAATGTGAGATCACTGAAACCCTCAAACCAACAGCCCTCACATGTATCCGTAGACATTTATGTTCAGTGGTGACAAAGCATGCAGATTTTGGAGAAAAACTGCCTGGATTTAAATGTGGTTCAGTTTTGAAAACTTTGGTAAGTTATCCAACCTGTCTGGGCTCCAGTTTTTCTGATTTATTTTCTTTTGAAAGAAGAGAATTCTGATTGTTATAAAAGAAAATCTGACTTTTACTATAAATGAATGTGCATAAATTATTAAATGAATGTGTATTACTAAGTGCTGACTATTATTGTTCACCATACAATTCTATTGAGAATAAATCTCTGAATAACTTGTTAATGACAGTGTCTACTCAAAAGGTCTTTCCATAAAGTAATATTTCTTGTTACTGGGTTCCTCCCTGTCCATACACATGGCTCACACTATAGTTATTTACGCTGACATCTCCCTTCCTGGAGCAGGTCCTCTCTCTACATTCTTTTACGCAGTTAGGGAGAAGATCAAAGGTTCTTCCTGGGTCCTTTGGGCCTTGATTATTTTCAGCTAAAATAATCAACGTGCCAAAGAGATACATTTTGAGATTAGACTTTCCTCCCCTGCACCATCCTTTGCATGCGGTCTTAATTCCCACTGCCACTCACCTCACACATAAGTCAGACTACAGACCAACATGGGGCAGAATTAGGCTCTATCCATCACTATTTCTCCATTGCCTTTTCCAGGACTTGGCTCTCAGCAATTGATAAGTATTTGTTGAATTAAGATGATTTCCTATTATTTCCCCAAATAAATGCCATTAATCTATTCCCATATGAAGCAAAAGAAGGATCCCAAAGTCAAAATCCTGAAAGTTATACTCTTTTTGAAAATCACAAGGTATATTAGAGTCCCTGACAGCAAGATCAAAACCAGTCAATCATAAAGGAAATTAGACCTGAATATTCATTGGAAGGACTGATGCTGAAGCTAAAGCTCCAACACTTTGGCCACCTGATGTGAAGAGCTGATTCACTGGAAAAGACCCTGATGCTGAGAAAGACTGAAGGCAGGAGAAGAAGGGGACAACAGAGGATGAGATGGTTGGAGGGCATCATCGACTCAATGGATATGAGTTTGAACAAACTCTGGGAGACAGAGAAGAAAAGGGAAGCCTGGCATGCTGCAGTTCATGGGGTCACAAAGAGTTGGACAGGACTTAGC
>ML662458.1:0-13863 GCA_007570785.1 Antilocapra americana
GGTTCAGCCTCCCTCAGTGCTTCGCTGTCAGTCTCCCATCTCAGCCCTCCGCTTTCCTGGCAAGCCCCAGGTTGCCAATGCAAACGGGGTTTCCTAGAAGCCTCACCTGCAGGCTGGATCCAAATTTCAGTGCCACATGCTCGTGAGGGAAGGATGAACAGGAAGGTTTGCAGGGGTCACGCCGGAGTAAGCTCCTCGCAGCCTCACATCCAGAGCCGGGACCTGCAGGGCCCACCCCTCCACACACTCACTCCAGGTTGACACTTGCCCGGCCGTAGCACACAACTTTCACTGCTGGGAAGTCCCTCTCACATCTAACCCAAATACCTCAAGCTGTAGAGCAAGCTTTGGCCTTTCCTTATCTGCTAGGGCACAGGCTTCCTTAGAACGGGACAGAGCAGTGTCCACCCCTGGGGGGCGAGGCTCACTTGGCATGTGAGGCCTGGGGCCCCGGGCAACCAGGGTCGAAGTTTGTTTTGCTCTGTAAGCACAGCGGTGGGCCTTCCCGGTTCAGACCTGCCTCAGTCTCCCCGTTGGTACAGTGGGCAGGAAAAGGAAGTCACCATGGAACCGGCCAGCCCCTGGGTGCTTGGGGACACAGACCTTTGGTCTGAAGTCAACTTGGCCCCGTCCCTCCTTAGAGAGATACCATTTTAATTCATGTTTATTTTAAAAATAAATACTCTTTACTTCACTTTCACATTAGGGTGGTGTGGGACAGTTAGGCTAGGAGGCGTTCCCGGGTGGGCAGTACTGAAGGGAACGTCTGCCCCGAATCCTCCTCCAAACGCCTGGAATGACTCTCAGGGCTCCTCCCCCTGGCCATCAAAGGAGGAGGATGGGGCCCAGGACCCTGGGCTTCAGGCCTGGGGGCAGAGCTGAGGCTGCCTCCCCGGGCCCCCAACTTGGGGCTCGGAGCCCAGGGGAAGGTGGCTGCCCCTCCGTCCGCCGCGGTCAGCCCCCTCTCAGGCCAGGAGCATTAGATGCAGGTGATCAGCACGTCCATGGAGATGGGCAATTCAATCTCCTCGAAGAGCACGCGGCCCCCGGTGGCCCCGGAGCCGCCGGCCTTGTCCACAGCCCTCAGCAGGGCCTGGGCGCGGCGCAGAAAGCGCTGGTTCCTATAGCGGCGCAGACGGCGCAGCGCCAGGATGGCCAGCACGTGCTCCCGCCTGCAGAAGACACGCAGCCTCGCTGCAGACTCAACAGCTCCAGTGACACCCCCGGCCTCAGGGCGAGAGGGACCCTGGGGCTCGGACTGGAGGCGTGAGTGCAGTGGCTGGGTCTTGAAGGGTGCAAAGCTGGGTGGAGGCAGGACGGCCTCTGAGGCCCAGGCAGAGGTTGGGAAACCTAGTGGGCTGAGGGAGGCAGCAGTGGGCCGCGATGTCGCAATGCCCGGAGGGGGAGCAGACAGGGGAGTCCGAGCCACTTCCCCTGAGAACCGTGCTGGGGAGCCCGGGCCAGGCCGCAAGCAGAGGGGCACGTGGGGGTGGGAGGCTTGGCCCAGTGTGCCGCCCCTCCCACCCCGAGCACCCGAAGGAGTTGGAAGTCTCCAGCAGCGAGGGAGGGCAGTCCAGCCAGCGCAGGAAAACCCCGAGGGGCCAAAAGGGTAACCTTCCGCCTATGCGCAGTTACTCTGAGCCAAAGCCAGGCACTGCGGGCTTCGGACAGGATTCTTTGGTGGGGCGGGTGGGGCAGGGGGCCGGGAAGGGGCTAGGCCCGGGGTTTTCGGTAGCCTCCCCATCCTGGAATCTCCAAGGCCATGGAGAGATTCCGCTGGGATTTCCATGTGTGTGATGACTCAGCACCCTGCACACACACACCCTAGGATCAAAGCCTTCTTCCTCCTGGCAGGTCTCCGGGCTTCCAGAAAGGGCCTTCTTCCGGAGGTGGGGGCCTGTGCCTTCTCCTAAGACTCGCTGGAGGAAGGGCTCCGGCTCCCTCCAGACTCCAGGGACCCCAAGACTGAATGAGGACTTCGAGAATAGATCACCGGGGAAGGGCAGTGGCGATCCCACCGGGGCCCCCACAGCCTGAAGACTGGAGGCCGGTGCTAGTCCGAGCCCCGCCCGGAGGACCCCTCCCCGGCCCCGCCCCAGAACCAGCTCCAGCTCCGGGGTACGAACCTGATGTCGGGGTAGCTTCTGATGAGAGTCTCCAGGTGTCGCCCGATGTCGTCTTTGTAAGTCTCGCCCAGTATGTCAGCCACGCACGGGATAGCTTGGCCCAGCCAGGTGGCCTCGGAGCCCTGCAGGGACGCGGGCGCGGTGGGCTATCCCTGCCTGCAGCCCCTCGGTTAGTGCCCCGTTTAGCCCTCCTGCAGCCACCATCGCGGCCCCAGCAGGACCACCTCCCGCCCCACCGAAGTGGACGCAGCCCGAAGTGGATGCGGCCCCGGCTCAGGGTTCCTCTTCCCTCCCCACGACACGGCGCAGAGGGGGCTTTCTGTGTCTGCTCGGGTGGGTGAGCCAAGGCCCCGTGGGGAAGGCCTGCTTGGTATCAGACGGGGAGTCGGCGACCAGCGGCCCAGATGAGGGGTGTCTGGGGAGGACGTGCCTGAGCTCGCACTGCTGGGGGTGGGGTGGAGGAGAGGTCGGGCACAGTCCCCGCCCATCAGACGGGGCTGCGACCCTCATCCCTCCCCTACACCCCCCACAAAGTGCATGCAAATAAATGCAAATATATGCAAAATGTCCTTCCCACCTGGCCCCACCCCAGCACGCAGAGAGTGCGGGGAATCGCTCGCGCCATGCGGGCTGGAGAACCCGCAAGAAGGCCAGTGCCCAGGGCAGTCAGGCGATGCTGCTACCAAGCCCTGGAAGGTGTTGCCAATGGCCTGCGCCTCTAGGCCCATCTTCTGGGAGCCTCTCAGGCGGTCCACACCCCGGAACCGCTCGCGCGGCCTCAGCACCTGCACCAGGTACTCTCGAACGACGTAGCGGTGCACCTCCTGCAGAGTCTCCTGGGGAGGGGGGTCAGAGTCACCGGTAGGAGCCCTGGGCACGCCCCACCATTGCCCACCCCCGCCCCCGGATACCTGGGCCAGGGGTGAGGCCATGTGCTCCAGGAGGCCCGAGAAGGCCACCACCTTGTCCATGAGGGGCTGCAGCAGGTCCTGGGTCAGCCAGGCCTTGGTGCACACGACCCTGAAGAGCGGCTGGGGGCAGAGGGGTGGGGAGTCCTCCGAGGGCTGCCCCCCAGCACCACTAGACCCTCCCCTGGGCTTCCGGGGCATGGCTCCAAACAGGGGCGATTCAGGCCAAAGGATGAGCTGTCATCAGGAAGACAGTCTGGGGAGCCGACCCCCTTCTCTACAGTATCTTGGGGACAGCCCCTCTCCTGTCTCTAGACCTTTCCCTGAGACTGCCTCCTCCAGGCCCAGAGGCCCCGCGGGCAGGGTTGGAGTTTGAGCCTCTAGCTAGGCCTTGCCTCGGGAGTCCTGGGGGCGCCTTGAGGGGCTGGATGAGGCACCATTCCCTGGTGCACCCTCTCTGAGGAGTCTGAGAGTTCATCTCTGAGACGAGGAAACTGAAAGCGTTAGTCGCTTAGTCGTGTCCGACTATGACCCCATGGACTGTAGTACCTCCGTCCTTGGGATTCTCCAGGCAAATATACTAGAGTGGGTTGCCATTCCCTTCTCCAGGGGATCTTCCTCACCCAGGGATCAAACCTGGGTGTCCTGCGATTATAGGTGGATTCTTTACCATCTGAGCCACCAGAGAAGCCCAAGGAGAGTGAAGGAAGAAGGTAATTGTTTCCCCACTGTTCTTGCTCAGCTGGGAATGTGTCAGGGTCCCCTGCCAGCTCCCCGAAACACCACCCTGACACACCCCTACAGGGAAAGAGTGCTTCAACTTGGGCCCCCAGGCTCCAGGACACCGGGTGCACCTGCGGGGTGTGGAAAGTGGGGAGAGAAGGGCCCACCCCTCACCTGCACATCGCCCTGCAGGCCGTGGAGCAGCCGCTTCTGAAAGGCGCAGGCCGCAGCCGCCAGGGGCTTCTCCAGCTCTCCAAAGCTTGCTGGGAACTTGGCCAGAAGGTGAGTCCTGGGGAGGGGGAGGGCCGGGTGGGGGACAAGGTGGGCAAGCGGGCCACGGCCTGGCATGCAGCCGTGAAGACTGGGTGCCACCCCAGCTCCGTTCATTCAGACTCCGATGTGAAGAGCAGCCCCCTGGGGCGGCACAGTGGAGAAGCCCTGGGAGCAGTCACTTGGGGGCAGCACCGCACGCGGGAGCCGGGCGCAGAGGAGTGGGCCAGGGGCGTGTTCGTGGTCCCGCTGCATGGCCAGGCCCCCTGTGGCAGCACTGAGCCAGACCATCCCTCCTGGTGACAGAACTGAGGAGCACAGCCACTCCTGGCACAGGCCCCCCGCCCCCAGGCTCATGATAGTCACTCAGCCATGTCCGACTCTGTGTGACCCCATGGACTGCAGCCCACCAAAATCCTCTGTCCATGGAATTCTCCAGGCAAGAGGACTGGAGTGGGTTGCCATTCCCTTCTCCAGAGGATCTTCCCCACCCAGGGATTGAACCCAGGTCTCCTGCATTGCAGGCGGATTCTTTACCGTCTGAGCTCCCAGGGAATCCCTTTGAGCCTCATAACTGCCTCTCTGAATATTACAGTGTCCCTGTTACACCGTTGAGGAGACAGGACTAGGCTCTCCCAGTTTGCAGCCCAGGGACACAGAAAGTGAAATTGCTCAGTCGTGTCTGACTTTGCAACCCCATGGACTGTAGCTTGCTAGGCTCCTCTATCCATGGGATTTTCCAGGCAAGAGTACTGGAATGGGTTGCCATTTCCTTCTCCAGAAAGACAGGGACACAGAAAGGCCACCTAAATTTCTACCAGGGGCTTGACCAGAGATGGCCTACTCGAGTCCCCTGTGCCCAGGACCAGCCAGGCAGTTTAGGGACAAAAGCGTTAAAGAGCCAGTGCCTCATCACGGTCACGCTCTGGGTTCCCAGAGCCTGGGTTCAAGTCCCAGATCCAACGTGTACTGCCTTCCTGACCGTGGACCAGTGGTGACACCTTTCTGAGCCTCCACACTGCATTTGCGTCTGTCCGTGGGGACGTCACACCATCAGCAGTAGCTGATGCATCTTCAGTTCGGGGACACTATGGCTTGGCCTGGGGCTGAAGGCACTGGCAGCCCACAGAGGAGCCCAGGCCCCAGCACCAGCGAGGACCTGGGTGGCGGCGGGGAGTGTCAGGGAGGGCTTCCAAGAAGAGAGAGGGTCCCTAAAAAGGAAGAAAGCTGAAGGGGGGGTGGGGAAGGGGGGAGACAGCAGAGCCCTGGGTGACAGGGGTGAGCTGGGCAAGGGTCGCTGGAACCTTGGCCTCTGCTCAGCCCGAAGCTCCCCGCGCCCCTGCCAGGGCCTCAGCTCAGGACCGCACGGCGGGGACAGGGGCGGGGACGAGCAGGGAGAGGGGGTACCCCCCCCCCCCGGGAGGCCTCCGGGGAAGGCCGCCCTGGGGCCGCAGGGGCGGTGTCTGCGTCGCGGTTCCCAAGGCTCGCGCGCCCCCTGGCGGCCGCGCTCGGCCCCGCGGGACAAACCCACCTGAGCTCCTCGCAGGCGTTGATGCTGGCGCACAGGTTGGGCTCGCTCACCGCCTCCGACTCCAGAAAAGCCCTTTCGAACCTGGGGGCGGGCACGCGGGGGCCTTGGAGACTCTCCCTGGCTGGTAAGACCCCGAGTCCGCTCTCCAGGCTTCTCCCCCCACGTTGTCCGGAATCTCGGACGGGTGGGCCCTCACGAGGGACGACCAGCGTCCACAGCCTGGCCACCCGCCCACCACGTCCCGGCCCAGGATTCGCCCGCACCTGGGCAGGAAGAGCCCCAGCGCCCGCGCGCAGATCCGCAAGGTGGTGGCCTCCAGCTCCGCGGAGATGGCGCCGGCCGCCTTCACGTGCTCCGCCACGAGCTGCGAGCGCGAGCGTCTGAGCCTTCGGTCCCCATGCCCCCAGCGCCCACCTCGCGGCGCGGGGACGTCTCCACCCTGCCCGGCTCTGCCTCCCAGTCTCAGCTCCGACTCCCAGGGATCCCGACTTCCTGGGGATCAGTCCTCCCAGCTCCCCACACCCACGCCCCCCACCCCTCACCGCCCCGCTAAGCTGGGAACTGCGGCTTCCCGCTCCGAGCCTGGCCTTGAGACCCGAGGACCTCTGACCGCGCCCCACGTGGGGCCTCAGGCTCCCGTCCGACGGGGAGAGACTGCTGTGACTGTGTCTTATAAGAGAGTCTCCACCGCCCGAGGCCCAAACCCACGTCCCCCCCTCCAGGCGCACCGTGCAGACGTCGAAGGACAGCGGCGTGTGGTAGAGGCCCTGCAGCGTGTCGGGGGCCTCCGCAGCCGCCCAGCGACTCTGCTCCTGCTGCAGGATGCCGTCGAAGCGGCTCTCGATCTTGGTCTGTGCGGGCCAGGGAAGGGGCCGCAGTGAGACCCTCCCAGGAAGGAGGCCCCCCTACCTCCAAGCCCTAGGGCGCGCCCTTGGAGATAAGGGCACCCCGCCGGGACACAGGCCCACGCCCGAGACCGCAGGGCGCAGAGAGGCTCGGAACTTGGCCACTGCACATCCCTACCCAGCGGCGCCTACCACCCTCTTCCTGGACCCTGCCCGCTCCAGCCTGGCCTCGCCCCGGTCTCACCTCCAGGAAGCTGGCGTAGTCGTCCTCCAGTTGGGCCCAGACGTCCGGTGCCAGGAGCGGGGGCAGTGGCTCCGAGGGCAGGGCCTGGTCCTTGGAGCCGAGGAAATCAGGACTGGAAGGCAGGGCGGGGCCTGAAGGTCTGGGCGGGACTCTGATGCGGCCGCGGCTGCCCCCACTGCCCTCTGCATAGGCTCAAAGCCTAACGCCATCAATATGAGGCCCGGAATGTGGGCTACCGTTCACACGCCCGGTCCCCCACCCCGCCCTCCAGGATTCCGTGCCAAACGCAGCTCGTCAGGCTTCCCACCTCAGGATTTCCTGGCTAAGCATTCGGCGGAGCGTGCCCCGAAAGCTTCAAGATGGCAGTCCGGATGGACCTCGACCAGCTTGCTTCGGGAGTGACCTCCACCCTCTCGCTCGGGGTTCACCCAAGATTGAGCTCTAAACGCCCCCAGGACTTTGCACTTGAGGGACCAGCTAGGATTCAGCCCACACCAGGGCGGGTGCCTGTCTGCAGCCACACAGAATATTAAGGAGCCCAGCACTCTGGCGCCCCCTCCAACTGCCCGTGTGCCTGGGGAGCTGGGGAGCGTTCAGGGGGACGGAGACCCACCCCAACAATTTCTGCAGAGCCCTAAACCGAGGTGTCCATCCAAAGCAAGAGCGGAGGTGAAAGCCAGCCCTCAAGGAGCTGAGCCCGTGGTTGTGTCCAGCCTGGAGGGCGCGCCCTTGGCCAGTTACTCAGAGGCCCGCGTGGACTAGCTGGGGACTCACTGCGCTCCCCGCCTCGGAAGCAACCCCGCCCAGTAGCGCTTTCCAGCTTCGGGAACCGAGAGGGAGAGCACCAGGGTCTCGGATGGGGAGGGGAGAATGTCAAAGGGCTCCCGGATCTCGGATCTCGGGTCCCCAACCGCCAGCACTCTCCCGGGGAGGAAAAGGAGGAGACAGGTGCCCTGTGCCCTTCAGCGCAGGTTCCCGACGGCCTCGGGAGCGGGCAGTGTCCGCCCCTCCTTGCCCTGGCCCCACCCTCGGCCCCCGGCCCGGACCTCACCTGCGGTACACATTGGCAGCCCAGTCCAGCAGCACGTAGAGCTGCTCGCGGCCGCGGGCGTCATGCGCGAGCTCCTGGAGGCGCGCGGCCACCGCGCCGTGGAAGGCATGCAGGTAGGCCTCCCACGCCGGGAAGCCGGCGGCCGCGTAGGCCGGGTGCACCTCCCGCTGCACCTTCTGCAGGTCGCGGCGAACCAAACCGCCGAGCTCGGCCAGGAGCTGCGCCAAGTCGGGGGCCTCCCCGGCGCCCGCCTGGCGCACGCGCTCCTCCGCGCTCCGCCGCACCGCGTCCTCCCAGAGCTGGCGCCAGCGGCGCGGCGTGCGCAGAAAGTCGCCGTCTGCGGGGGGCTCCGGGTGGGCCTCCTCTTCCGCGCGCACCACGCGGGCCAGCTCCGCGAGCGCGGCCGCGTCCACGCCGTCCGGGCCCAGCGTCTCGCGCACGATGGCGCCGATCTCCGCGGCCAGCCCGTCGTAGTGCAGGCACACGTCCATGGCGCGCCGCGCGAAGCCCGTGGGGTCCTGCTGGAAGGTGCACGAAGCTTTCTCGGCCACTAGCCCGGTCTCCAGGTGCCGCAGCTGCTCGAAGGCGGCCAGGAGTTGCCGCTCTGAGATGAGGTTGGCCACGGAAGTGCCTTTTGCAAGGTGGGGCGAGAAGATGGCCAGTGAAAGGGGCGCCCCAGGTAGGCCTGTCGGCCCGACCCTGCACACCCCGGGCTGGGCTGCCTGGCCCCAGAGCGCTACAGAACGCCTGCTCCAGAAGCAAGGGCCCCGACTGCCCTGTGTCCTTCGGAATTGCCTTTGAAGAGGCAGATCCTTGGTCCCAAGCCTCAGATCACGCCTGGGGTGGTCCTGCTTCTCCTTGTCTTCAGCCCCTACATTGGCCGCTGCTCCCTGCATGGAGCTGGACCTGGTGGCAGTCCTGACTCAGGTCCGGTGGGGCCAGAGTTCAGGCTGGGCGTGCCCTTGGATGCCCAGGCTCCTGCCCACGGAGTCCCAGCTGCAGCATTTCTTGCTGTTCCCCGCTCTGGGCCAGCCTCCACCCCCGGGGAGCCCCCCACCTCCGCCTGCATGCCCCCTTCAAGGCCCGTCTCCTGGGTGGCCCCCTCATCTCGCCTCCAGGTGGTCTAGGCTCCCAAGTACCTTCCGTGATTGTGTGATTTGAGTGGGCCAGTCTACCATTCTGGTTTGGCCGGGAGCCAGGCTATGGAAGCCTGTGGAGTTCTGGGGCCAGCCCTACAGACCTGGGTTCAAATCTCATTTTTCCACTTCCCAGCTGTGAGACGTGAAGCAAGTCACTTAACCTCTCTGAGCCTCACTTTTCTCGGCTGCCCTTGTTGAAACGCTGGAAGAATCTTACCTTGCAGTTGTGCCGGGACAGGGGTTTGGGGTGGCTGGGGAGGGTAACCCATCAGGAAGCCTGGGCCCAGCCCCCCCACCCCCTCTGGCCTTGGTTTCCTCCCCTGCTCAGTGTGGGGGGAGCCCTCACCTTCAGCTTCCTCAGGCCACACCCCCGTGGACGACCGCCGGCCAACACCTTCCTTGGCCTTGCAGGACCCCTTCCTGTTGCAGGCCGGCCCTGGCTCAGAGGTCACCTGGGTCTGGTCCCCAGTGGGGCTGTTGTCTGGAGTGCGCCGCAAAGACCCGAGCAGGAAGAGGCTGCTGAGCCTGAGCAGCACTGTGTCCCCCCGGGGGCTTCGGCCCGAGGCCCGCTGGCTTGCCCTCGAGAGGGCCCGCCGCAAGGTGCCCAGGCCAGGCCTGGAGCCCTCGTGCCAGGTGCTGGGTGTGTCCTTGCTGCTTGGCCGCCGGGCGCCCTGGGCTGGGGTCTGTGGCTCCACAGGCTCCTGGGGGCAGTGTGGCTCTGGCCCAGAGGCCTCTGTCTGTGGCAATGGCATCTTGGTGGCAGCAGAGCTGGGGGTGAAAGGGAAGCTCAGACAGCCTGGGTGGGGTGGTGGTGGGGCGACCAGCTGGGAGCCATGAGATTCCGTGGGGTGTGGGGGTGCCTAGGCGCTGGTCAGGGAAGCTCCCCACCCCCCCCGCCCCGGAGATGACCCCAAAGCCGTCACAAGGAAATGTCACCAGCAGCTCCCGTGGCCTGAGCCATCTTTGTGCCAGGATGCAGCTACTTCTGCAGACAACGGTCAGCTACTTCTATCAGGAAACCTCCCCTGACACCATTTCCCATGACGGTCTCCCCTGGGTACCCACCTGCGTGGGGTCTGCGAGGCCAGACCCTCCCACTAGAGCTGGAGAGGGAAACAAACGTGCAGATTCCAGGGCTCAGCCCTGCCCGCAGCCCACAGTCCCCAGAGTAGGCCCAGCAACCGCGTCCAGGGCTTCCTGGGCCTCAGGCCCTGAGGCCCAGCATGTCCACGCCCTCCACAGCCCTTCACTGCCCCCTCACCCCCAGCTCACCCCTTGCTCAAAGTGGAGCTCAAGGACCCTGTGGAGGACGTCCACCCCTTTCCCTGGATGTCCCAGCACTGGACGGGGGTGGGGTCAGGCCACCAGGGGCTTATCGAGGCCATGCAGCCAGCAGGGAAGGCTGTGGGAGGGGCCTTGGTTCTATATTTAATCAGGGGCTGGAGGCTCCCAACAGCGATTCTCACCCATCATCTCCTCCCTGCTGCCCTCCTTAGAGGACAGGGAGGGAATCTCCAGGGGGCCTGGGCTCAGGGCCCTCACCACCCCTAGGTTCCCCCAGCCTTCGCTCACTCCCCAACCCCTTTCAGCCAGCGTGGCTGTTGGGGAAAAAGAAGAGAAATTCTTGGCCTGTTGAGACCTCCTACCCACCCCACTGTGTAAAGAGGAGTTGAAGGTGGTGGGGGGCCAGCAGGTTCTCACTTCAGCCCAGGAACTAGGGCCCAAAGGAGGGCAGGACCTGCTGAAGCCACTGACTAACCAGAGGCTGAGCCACCCCCATCCCCAGGTCACCCCCAACTATGGGGACAAAGTCCAGGCTGGAGCCAGCACCTGACCCTTGGGTGATATTGGGCCGAAGTGGCCTTTCCCCAGGCCTCAGTGTCCCTGCGATGATTGACACCAGGACTGGCAGGGCCCAGACCCTTACCCCTGCTTCTCCCCACCTGCCAGCAAGATGTCCCTCCAGGGGACAGACATGCAGGGGGTCGCCAAGGTCTACCTACCTCTCCCAGCTGAGCAGCTGGCAGGAGGCTGCCCCGAGGGAGGGGCCAGCCCAGGTGCTCAATGGGGGCTTTATCAGCCCCGCCCCGGCCGCAGGTTGTCATTCTCCCCAGTGCCAGGACTCAGGGACCATACCCTCAGATCAGCCCCGAAACAGCAGGGAGCATCGTGCCGGTGGCCATCTGTGCCCCCAGCCCTTCACCCCCTGCGGTGCCCCCCAGTGCCCAGCAGGGGCAGGAGTGGTGATGAAGGAGCCATTCCAGTGGGGCCCAGCCTGCCCCGCTCTGGGCTCTGTCTCCAGGGAGTGTGGGGGCAGGACAAGCCAGCTGACCTTGGGTGGCAGGAGCTCACAGTTAGTAAGCACCTACTGTATGCTCGGCCCAATGCCTGGCACGTGTCAGACTCCCATGACAACAGAGTGACAGGTGTCATTCACCCCACTTCACAGATGAGGAAACAGGCTCAGAGAGGGGCAGGGTCTTCCCTTAAGCCACACAGCTCAGGGGCAGGGAGTCAGGACCAGCTTGGGTCTGGCTAGGAACCTGGGGGCAGAGGCTGAACACTGTCTCCCAGTACCAGCAGCCCAGCGTTGCTGCCTAGGGAACCCTTCTCCTGGCAGAGGGTCTGAAGGTGGGCAGGCTGCCAGATGCCAGGAGTGGGGTCTGACCTGAAGTTCTCCCAGGAAGCCTAAAGGAAAATGCTGGGGGAAGAGGGGCAGCTGGAGGCTGAGTCTCACGGGAGGTAACAGAGGCAAAGACTTGAAACCGAGCCACACTGCCTGACAGCCTCATCCCAAAGGCCGTCGAGGTCCCCCTGGTGGTCCCTCTGCCCCCTGCTCCCTGAATCCCGCTCCCGCAGCTTCCGTGTTGTGCTTGACCTTCACGAGGACAAGTCAATCAGGTCACTCTCCTGCTTTAAACCCTTCTGTGGCTCCCCACAGCCCTCAGCCCCACAGCCTGGCATTTGGAGCCCCCCTTGCCCCCCATCATGGTCTGAACTTCCTCCAGCCTCACTCCCGGGCCTCCTGGGCCTGCATCCGCCCAGCCTCCCAGCTTCTGCTCAGGCAGCTCCTCCCAGCCTCTCCCTCTGCTCCCCAAAGCTGACCTGGATTTCAGAAGCTGGGGTGCAGTTGCCTCCACCTCCGAGCAGTCCTTGGGCTGTGCTGCACCACCTGACTGCTCATCAGGCCCCCGGACTGGTCCCCTGTGGTGATGGGGCCTCCTCACTGGCTTGGGGACCTCTATCCATCCACCCCTCCCTGGCTCCGGGGGGAGTGACCCTTCAGTGTGAGGGTCACCCCTGCCTGTGCAGGCCCTCTTGGGCATCTCGCTGGTGTTTTCTGGGCTGCAGACTCCCTGCTGACTCTGCCTTGGCCCTTGCCCCAGGCCTGCCTCCCCACCCATGGGGCCTCTCCCTGGCTCTCTTTCTCTCTGTTCTGTTGCCCTGAGTGTTCAGAGGCCCTGGCCCCTGTACCTTGGCCTCAGCTGAGCTTCAGGAGCCAGGAGACAGGCCCAGACTGCGCCCTGAGGCCCATGTTCTCCAGGTCAGGCCAGTGTGCCCACTGCAGGGCCAGTAGCAGGGATGGGAACACCACCCAGAAGCCGTGCTTATCGGAAGCTGCCATCTGAGGCTGCCCTATCTGTGACCGGGTCTGGGCTTCCCTCACACTGGGGGTCTCCACCTTAGCTTCTACCTGCTTTTCCTAGGCCTGCCCTCCTATAGCAGCCCCTCCCAGGTATCCCATCCCAGTCCCAATCTTTCTACCTCCCCAGGGCCTGGGCCATCACCCCATCCTTCAAAGCTCCAAAGCAGCCACCTGGGGCAGAGGACTGCATCTCCCTTGTACCTCCCACCCATCATCCCATCACCTGGTCACAGGTCCTAACTGTACTCCTTCCTAGACCCCCTGGATGCCATCTCCTTAGAGGGGTTGGGGGCCTTGCCAAAATGTAAACCTCCCTTAAAGCCCTTTTCTGCAGGTAAGATTCTTCTGAAATGATGAAGAAGAGCATGTGCACTCTCAGCGTAGTCAGCATTTGCCTAGAAGAACTAGTTAAGTCGATACGGCAAGAACAATGAATAAGAGGTATAAATATTGGGAAGGACCTGATAAAAATGTCATTATTTGGAGGTGATATGATTACCTGCTTAGAAATAGCTTTCGTAAACTCCAGAAAATCCTATTTTTAAAAAGTGCTTAACCAGACATGGAACAATGGACAGGTTCAAAACTGGGAAAGGAGTACTTCAAGGCTATATATTGTCACCGTGCTTATTTAATTTCTATACAGAGTCCATCATGTGAAATGCCGGGCTGGATGAAGCACAACTGGAATCAAAATTGTCAGCAGAAATATCAATAACCTCAGCTACACAGATGGCACCACCCTTATGGCAGAAAGTGAAGATGAACTAAATAGTCTCTTGATGAAGGTGAAAGAGAGTGAAAAAGCTGGCTTAAAATTCAGCATTCAAAAAACTAAGATCATGCCATCCAGTCCCATCACTTCATGGCAAATAGATGGGGAGACAATGGAAACAGTGACAGACTATTTTCTTGGGCTCCAAAATCACTGCAGATGGTGACTGTAGCCATGTAATTAAAAAACACTTGGTCCTTGATAGAAAGGCTATGACAAACCTAGACAGCATATTAAAAAGCAGAGACATTACTTTGTTGACAAAGGTCTGTATACTCAAAGCTATGGCTTTTCCAGTAGTCATGTATGGGTGTGAGAGTTGGACCATAAAAAAGGCTGAGTGCCAAAAAACTGATGCTTTTAAACTGTGGTGTTGAAGAAGACTCTTGAGTCCCTAGGACTGTAAGGAGATCAAAACCAGTCAATCCTAAAGGAAATCAATCCTCAATAATTATTGGAAGCATTGATGCTAAAGTTGAAGCTCCAATACTTTGGCCACTTGATGCAAAGAGCCAACT
Organism: Antilocapra americana; assembly: GCA_007570785.1. Classification (NCBI taxonomy): domain Eukaryota; kingdom Metazoa; phylum Chordata; class Mammalia; order Artiodactyla; family Antilocapridae; genus Antilocapra; species Antilocapra americana. The sequence continues at coordinate 13,777 of ML662458.1, forward strand.
CATTAGAAAAGACCCTGATGCTGGGAAAGATTGAAGGCAGGAGGAGAAGGGGACAACAGAAGATGAGATGGTTGGATGGCATCACTG
>ML662458.1:13873-28447 GCA_007570785.1 Antilocapra americana
GGGTTCAATCCCTGATCTGGCAAGATCCCACACGCTGCGGGGCAACTAAGCCCTTGCACCCCAACTATTGAGCTTGTGTTCCAGAGCCCTGAACTGCCACTACGGAAGCCCATATGCCTAGAACCTGTGAACCACTGAAATGAGAGAGACCTGCCCTCCACAACTGAAGTTGTAGCCCCTTGAAGACCCAGCATAGCCAAAATTAAATAGAGAAATCCAAACCTTAAAAAGGCTTCTCTTAATACAGCAACAAAATATAACCCTTGTCCCCACCCCGTGCTGCCATCACCCCCAGGAGAAGCACAGACTCCCCCTCAGCTAGGCAGTCAAGGCCGAAACTGGCCCTCCAGTTTCTTGTTCTACTCTCTCTCACTCACTTGCTCACCCACTCTGATCACTCGGATACACTCACGTGTCCTGCACACCTTTGTACAGACTGTTCTCTCTGCCAACAGTGATCTCACCCTCACCTTCTCCAGCTGCCAACTCCTTCACAGCTCAGCACAGGTGGCTTCTCCTGCCAGAAGCCTTCCCTGACCACCTCAGCCCCAGACCACAGTCAAGACCTCCTGCTCCGCACCTGGTTCCTGACCTGTGCATACCTTCTCCCATGACTGAGGGCAGTTCCAGGGTCTGGGGCATCTTCCTCTTGACCAGGAGCCCCCCTGGGCAAGGAGTGGGTCTGGCCCAGCGTCCAGCCACGGCAGGTGCCCAAGGAAAACAGATAAGTGATTTCATGCAGGTGCATCAGCCCATGGGTGTGCAGTGACTTTTGTGACTGTGGTGTCCCCTGGTGTGTGTGTGCCTCAGGGGGTCTGTGAGTGGCCCTGCCCGTGAGTCTGCATCTGTCGGCATGTCTTCGCGTCCCTGTCTATCTGCTTCCTATCTGTGTGCGTGTGTGTTCACTGTGACTTGAGCTGGCTTTCTGGTCTCGGCTCTAAGCTGAAGCCATTAGCCCGGAAGGCCACTAGCAGAACCGGAATTGTCCTCAAGCGCTCGAATCCCCGCCTACTGCCCACAACACCCCAGAGGCCCTCCTCTACCTACGTGGACATACCTGCTGGGTGAGTAGACGCTGGACCCCAGGCAGAAGAGGGCCACCAGGAGAAGCCAGCGGGGCCAGGTCCTCAGAGCAGGACCCGGGCGGTGGGGCGTCTGGAGCAGCCAGAGGGATTGACCCACGGCTGGGGCTTTCCAGCTTGGTCAAGCCGAAGGCCCCGGCCCCACCCCCAGCCCCACCCTCCACCACAGCCCTGCTTTCACTTTCAGAAGTCCTCCCCCCACGCCCCTCCCTGCTCAGAGGCAATCATGCCAGCCTTTGGCTCCTGCAGCAGTGAGGAGCCCAGGCTCCGGTCAGGGGCCTGACCTGACCAGGTGGTTGTCGGCTTAAAACATATTCACAGCCTAAAAATTGAGAGGTGCGTTCCATCCGGTGGGAAGTTTTAGGACTTCAGGCCTGGGAGGCAGCACAGCAAGTGGGACCGGTTATACTGAAGTTTTGCAATGAAAGGTAGTAGTCTGAACGCCGAAAGACTATCATTACAGAAAGCCAGCTATCCCAAGTCAAGGACTTAGGCACCTTCCTGTGTGTGGGAGGACGCAAGGCTCTGTCACTAGAATCTTCCTTCACCGCACCTCAGCTGTCCGAGCCGGTCCTCTGCATCTTCACATCCTGAGCCTCCCTTCCTCAGGACTCCCCGTCGGGGTGGCTGCAGTCTGGAGGTGGCTAGAGAGCAGGTATTTTTCTCCTTCCTGTGTCCCCTTAGGGCTCACAGGTTCACGCTGGAGGGCTGCAACTGCTGTAACACCCTTGTTTACCAACACGGCAGGAAATGTTCCGTCTCTCCTTCCCAGCTGGCTCAGTGGTGAAGTCGCCCATGCAGGCGACACGGGTTCAGTCCCTGGGTCAGAAAGACCCCCTGGAGAAGGCAATGGCAACCCACTGCAGTATTCTTGCCTGGAGAATCCCGTGGACAGAGGAGCCTGGCGGGCGATAGTCCCTGGGGTTGCTAAAGGGCTAGACACAACTTAGCGACTAAACAACAACAGTTTCTCAGAGCGAAGGAGAGGATGAGGGGATAGCACTCTGGGGTCTGAAGGGCGCTGACCCCGCTGGGGACGGCTGGCATGGCCTGTCCCTCCTGTGGTCAGACTGAGGCCCGAGGGAGCAGGAGCCAGTCGGCTGAAAGCAGGCGCCCAGCCCACGGCGCCCAAGCCCAGAAGGACCCTTCCCTCCAGGGTGGAGTCGCCAGCACCAGCCCTGTGCCCTGCCTGGTGCCAAGAACCCTGACGACAGACGTGGGGGACCGGAGACGGGGGAGGGGCACAGCAACAGCACAAGGAACATCGTAAGCCGCTCATCGGGAGCTGGGAGGATCGTATTCAGGGACGAGGCCGGATGGCAGGGGTCAGCCCTCGAGGGAAGCCATGGAGGTGGGCCTGAGCCTGATCAGCCACGAGCACGCGGCCCACTTCCCCATGGTGGCTCCAGTTAAAGACATTTGGTGGGAAGGGTCACGGAGGCCTCCTAGAAGAGACAGGCCCCACAACTTCCTGGGGGGATTCCGCTGCTGGCCTCCTAGGGAAAAAAAACTTAGGGAAAATCCAGAGAGGACAGATCCAGGCCTGTTCACTGGGGCTAGAGCCACAGGGCCATGGGCAGAGCAGTGGAGGTGCTCCAGAGAGCATCTTGGAGAGAGCAGACATAGCCTGTGGGCCATCCCACGGCTGCCAATGCAGACGTTCATCTTCTCGAAGTTCGGGGGGCTGCAAGGTCCCGGATCAAGGTGTTGGCAGGGCTGGTTTCTCCCGAGGCCTCTCTCCTGGGCTGTGGACGGCCGTCTTCTCCCTGTGTCTTCACACGGTCGTCCCTCTGTGGGCCTGTGTCCTGACTGTCCCTTCCCATGAGGCCATGTGGGACTAGGACCCACTCAAGTGGGCTCATTTTAACTTGTTGTGGTTGTTCAGTCTCTAAGTCATGCCCGACTCTCTGCGACCCCGTGGCTCTTTAAAGACCTATCTCCAAATACAAACTCATGCTGAGGTCCTGGGAGTTAAGACTTCAACAGAAGACAGCTTTGAGGACAAAATCCAGCCCACAGCAGACTGGAAGGCACCTGAGATGCTGCGGCGCCTTGCTGTCATCTGCAGACAGACCCCACTGTACCTGGAGCTGCCAGCACCTCCTCCAGGAAGCCCTGTAGTTTCCTCTTGAGTCATTAGATCCTAGAGCCCTGGGTTCCCCTCTGTGATGGGAGGCCATCAGAGTCCCAGCTTAAGCCTGTGAGGCGCCAGCTACTCGGGTGAGCCATCCCCCAGCTCAGGATGGCCTGCCTGCTGGCTTCCTGTCCCATGTGGCTCACCAACGGTCAGAGGCGAACAGATCAGAGGCCCAAGCACAACTCTTGACAGAAGGAGAGGTCCTCGAGGAGAACACCCAGGGCTCTTTGGTGGGAGCCCTGGGACTTTGTCGGGTAGCTGGTCCCCACCCGTGTTGACCTGGGTCACCAGCTCAGAAAGGCATAGGAACCCGCTACATGGCAGGCAAGCCCAGGTCTCTGCCTCTGAGGACTGAGTCTTCCCACGGAGCCACGGGTGAGCACTGGAACGTCCTCAGTCCGCCCCTCCTGTTCTCCAGCTCAACGAGGCTCATCTGGGTGCCGGGACCTCCCGCTGTGGGTCACCTCCACTTCAGGGCCCAGGATGGGGGAGTTTCTCCCAGAGCTCTTCCCAGCTCCCAGCTGCACCCCACGCCTGCCCAAACCTGTGCCCACTTTTCAGCATGAGGCTGGGATGTTTCTTTTGTCCTATTTCTAGGTTGTTTTCCCCAACACAGGGACAAACCCAGGTCTCCCGCATGGCAGGTGGATTCTTTACCAACTGGGCCACCAGGGAAGCCCAAGAATACGGAACAGGTGGCCTATCCATTCTCCAGGGGATCTTCCCCACCCGGGACTCGAACTGGTGTCTCCTGCATTGCAGGCAGATTCACCAGCTGAGCTACCAGGGAAGCACCCAGCTTCAGGCTATTTCTGCATAAAATGGGGTTGCTGTTGGGATCCAGGAGGTTCACCTCAGCAGAGCACCTGGCACCCCAGAGCAGGAAGGAGAGGGACAAGGATCACACCACCAGAGGCCTGCCCACGTCCTAGAGGCTCCTGGGAAGGAGGCAGGCTACCGCACGCTGAATATAGGGGCCCAAAGTGCCCTAATTCCACCCCTACTGCTGCGGGGCCCAGGACAGAGCTCGGCCTGGGAACAGGACACCGAGGCTCCGGTCTCTGCCCCTCACTGGCTGTGGGCCTGCTCGAGGGACAGTATGTCTCCGAACCTGGATCTCTCCAGCCCAAAGCTGTGATGCTTAGGTAGGGCTGCCAGTGGGCGGGGCATAGTCTGGCACCGCCACCTGCACCTACCACGCTGTCCTGGGCGTCAGTCGTCGTGGCCGTGCGCGTGGACTCAGCCCGCTCTGGTGGTTACGGGGCAGGCCCACAGGGTGAGGCTGCTCTGCCCCATCCCCACCGGGCTTCCTCCCTGGGCCAGACACCCTCGTTCCCCTGCTCCTGGGGCACGGTGGGGTCCCGGGACCCCCAGGTCGAGGCGTCTTCTCTTCCCTATATCTGCCCTGGTCGGTGGTGAGCTCGAGGGTGGCGTTGCGGGCACGCTGGTGCTTAGGTCCCAGGCACACCGGGAATTCCGCCCCAGCCCGGCTCTTTGTCAGCTGTGGAACCTCGAGAAAGTCGCTGCGACACCCTGCCCGGGAGGGGCGAGGATGAAATCTCAGCACCATCCCCCGCCACACACGCACATTCCACACCCGGACCGCCCCCGCTCCGGAAATGGCTCCCAGCTTGCTCGAGCCCTGGACCCAAATCCCCGGGGTCCGTAAGTTCTGGCAAGGCTTTCTGTGAAATGTCTGTCCCCTGGCCCCTTGTGGAGGCGACGGGAAGGGCCAGTGGAGGACGGGAAGGACCTTGAAGGGCAGCCCAACGCCCCCAAGCTCCCACCCTAAGAGGAGCCAGCCTGGGCCTGCATACTGGCCACAGGTTTAAAATTAAAGCCAGCTGCCAGGCAAACTTCTGCACCTCCTCCTCCCACCTCTCCTGCATTTGGGGGGTAGGCTATTTTTAGCAGGCCGGTGGGTTGGAGAAAGTGCCTTATTCATCCTGGAGGTTAGCAAGGCCTCAGGGAGAGAACAGAGGAGCCCGTGTCTCCCTCCGCCTCCCCCATGCTGACCCCTACCTCGCACCACCCACAGCGCCTCTGGATTTACTGAGCTAACATTTACTCAGGGCTCCCCCTGCCAGGCCCTGAGCTTCCTGGGTCAGGCTGGCCAAGGGCAGGGGGCCAGGTTGGGGTGATGGGAGGGAGGGTGGCACACCTGGGCAGTGAACCCAGGCAGTGATCAGGTGTCTGCGCCCCAGGTCTACCCTGACCAGTCAGCAGAGCCAAGAAGCCATGCCGCTGGACCCCTTGGAGGGACAGGACCCTCACGTGGATCAGGAAGAGGTGCTACCCAGTCTCCCACATGGACTGTCTGGATGGCTGGGTGGCTTCCCAACTTTAGGGGTCCTGTGCTAGCTGAGGCCAGCACTAGTCTCGGGCACCTCACTTCACACCTCACTTTGCTCATCTGTACAATGGGACTATGCAAGGATTTAATAAGATTCAAGCTGGGACAGTGCACCCCACCCATTCCTGTGTCCTACTGCACCCAGAGTGGGTAAGCGGTGACAGGAGAAGTCCTGCCCTTAGGGACCAGCCAGGACTGGAGGCCTCAAGGAGAGGTGGGGAGGCCCCCTGGAGGACGCTGGTCTCAGCCTCAGCTGGGGCAGAGCGGAGGGTCTCGGCAGGGTGCCAGAAGAGCAGACATGACCGTGCGCTGACCATCCCCAGGTCCCGGGTGGGACGCCCAGTGGTCACTCTAGCCTGGTCAGTCTGGGCTCGGAGCAGAGGCCCTTGGCCTGGAAGGCCACTGGCAGGACCCAAACTGTCCTCAGCCCCTGGAATCCCCACCCAGTGTGCCCACTGACCACCAGGAAGAGCCTTTATTTGTGCTGCCCACCAGAGAAGAAGGAGGGGTGTGATCCAAACCCTGGGCTGTGGCCAGAAGGGGGCAGGGGCGGTGGTGCTGGTGGACCTGGTGAGGCAGGAGGGGTGGTGGTCGGCTGTGCCCACTGGGCACCCAGGCAGGCCCAGGCCTCTCAAAGCGTCAGCTCAGCCCCTCTGGGGCGGAGGCCCTCTGGCTGTCAGAGCCGGGGGACCGAGGAATCTGGCCAGTCCTTGTCCTATCGCCGGGCGCAGGGGGCCTGGCCTTCGGAGCTGGCGTGCTTGCTGTCGGCGTCAGCTGGAGCCTCCCCCAGTGCTCTCGGCGGACACGGTGAGGCGGCTGAGAAAACACGCAGGCCTCCATGTCGGTGGGCCTAGCGTTTCTGACAAGTTTGCCAGGAGAGCTCTGAGGGTGGGCAGGCCATAAGCTCTCCACCAGTGAGGGGGGCGGGGGGCGGTCCCTGGATGCCTGGTCCCCGGTGTGGGGGGAAGGCAAGGCCAGGCTCCGGGAGCAGGAGAACCTTGGCCCTCGGCATGGCCACCAGTTCGGGGGTGGCTGACTGGGCAGAGACCCGGGGACCTCCCCAGAGCCCAGGTCTCAGTGGTTACCCAAGGGGCGGCCCCAGGCAGACCTGCCGGAGGTTGAGGGCGCTTCTGGGAGAGGTGGTGGTTAAGACGCAGACAAGCCCCTCTGGGCCCAGGTTCGGGGAGCGGCGGACCATGAGGGCTGCTGTGAGGTGGGGGGGGGGGGAGCCAACCTCAGAGGAGAGGAGGGCAGGCAGGGAGGAGCAGCCCCATCCGAGGCCGAGTCCCCCGGGACTGACCCCTCAGAGGCTCAGGGACAAAGCCACCCAGGGCACGGCTCTCCCCTCCTGCATCCTTCACAGGGGCCCGTCCGGCTGTTTCTCCTATGAGGCAGACTGACCCCCCTCCTGCCCACACATCCTCCTCCCAGAAACTTCCCTGGCCCAGGCAGCCTCTAGGCCTTTAACCAGGGCACTCACACCAGGACAGAAGCCTGCCACCAGCTCCTGCACCACTCCACACCCACACCCTCACCCCTTCCAGGCCCTAAATGCACATTTGTCCCAAAGGTGATAAACTGTGAGAGCGAGGGGAGAGGGGCCAGGACTAGGTGTTGCGAGGTGAGAGCAAGAGTGCCCCTGTGTGCCAGGCCTGGGGCCACACCTGGATGGGGCAATGCGTGTGCAGGTGGTGGGGAGGGTGGCAGGGAAGGCCAGGCCAGGCCAGGCGGTGCCCAGGTGGCAGAAGCTCACGGGGCGGGCGGATGGGTGGGATGCGGGCCAGCTGGAGGGCTGGAGGATCGGGCATCTGACCTCTCTCGGGACCCCTACAGGCCGCCCCTCACTCACCCGCAGCAGCCTGGCTCAGGGCGGACCCCCTCTGGGCGCCCTCTGGGGGCCAACGCAGCTCCCCGCTCTCCACCGCACCCGTCTCACTGGGCTCCACCACGATCGAGGGCAGCCGCTGGCCCAGCCGAGGGCCCTTCTCCCGGGCACCCACCATAGCCTGCAGGGGAGGTGGGCAGGGGGTCAAAGCAATGCCAGGCCTGAGCTCCCCACGCCTACCACGCCTGTCCTACATTGTCCACGGGGAGAATGGGGGTCCCTAACCTGCCCAGCCTCCAGGGCCAGGTGAGCTCTTGCGCGTGCGTGCACAGCCCCCAGAGGGTCACGACCCTCCCCCTCCCACCCCCGGAGCTGGGGCGCTCAGTGCCCAGTCCACATGAAACCCACCTGGGCTCAGCCCTCAGGCCCATTTCACAGAAGCGCCCGTGGCGGAAAAGGCCAAGACCACACTGTGAGTGAGCTCGGGGCGTTTGTGTCTCCCCGCATGCGCATCCAGCACGGCCCCTTCCTGGGGTCTCTCTTATGGGCCCTTGGCCTCCTCCCAGCTGGGAGCTGGGAAGCTGTTGCCATGGCAACCCGAGCAACTTCTCCGGGCTCATTGTTCAGTGCCCACAAGAGCAGTGCGGGGGGGGGGGGGGGGGCGGGGGGGGTTGCCTCCCTGAGCCCTCCTGGAGCCCTCGGCATCTCCGCCTCCCATTCAAGGCCTTCCGAGGTAGAGGCCCCTAGGCGCCCCGTGCTGCGCACAGACCTGCAGCCCTGACTCTCCTGCACCAGCCCACCTCCACGCCTTTGCCCCTCTCATCCAGAAGGCCATCTGCTTGTGTGCTCTGCCTTCCCCAAAGACGCGTCGAGGTGAGGAAGAGCAGGCACACGGCTGGCAGGACTTTGCTAAACGGCCCTCGTCTCCCCGCCCCCCTCAGCAGGACCGCCTGAGCATGAGTGTCAGCGCGCTGTCTGAGCAGCCTCCGCAGAAAGCGCCGCGGAGACCCTGAAGTGTGTCACTAGGCTGGGACTTCGGTGGGATCAGAGGGACAAGACCAGCGACCCCACTGTGGCCCGGTGGCTGGATCTCCTGGGTCCCCCTGCTGCCTTGCCCACCCGGGGGCTCCTCCTCGCCCCCCTGGAACCCCTACCCCCCCAGTCTTCTTCGTGCCCTCCTCTCGGAAGCCCTACCGGGCCCCACCCAGGGCCTCTCCTCTGCTCAGATGCTGCAGGAAGATCTGGGCCAGTGGAGTTTGGTGTCCACCCTCTCCACCAGCCTCCCCACCAGGAGGGCAACCCCAGGCCCCGGACCGGCCCTGGTGCAGCTCTGGGCTGGCCCCCCTCAGTGGCCCGCTGGCCCCGACAAGGAGGAGAGCCCAACTCCGGACTCAGACGGCAGGCCTGGGCCTCGTAGGCAAGGACCTCCCTTGTCAGCTCCATCAACACCTCCTGGAGAAGCTGAGGTAAGAGCAGGTGACCCTGGCATGGCCTCACCCAGCAGAGAGCAGAATGACCTGGGCACAGGCCCTGGGCTCCCCATGGCTGGTTGGGGTGCTCCCTGAGCCAAGAGAGCTGGGCCTTCAATGACTGTTCGCGTCAGACTCCTGAGGAGGGGCAAGCGCCTCCCCCACCCAGATGGGTAAACTGAGGCCCATGCTGTCCCGGGCCAGGGCTTGAGCGCGGCAGGCTGCAGGGCCCCGGCCGCATGCACACCTCTGCTGCCTGGCCTCTGGCTTCCTCGTCCGGGCCCAGCTCAGGCGCAGAGGCGGGCTGGGGGCTACTCATGCTGCGGCGACTGTCCAGCTGCAGGAAGACAAGGAGCAGAAGTGGGGTGCGTGTTAGGGCCCGGATGCAGTGCCCCGTCCATTCCCGGAAGCCCCAGACCACCCCAGCCCCCAGCCACCCCACCTCAGGCCTACAGCCACCGCCCAGGCTGGGTCTCCACCGCTGCAGCTGCCCGCCCAAGCCACCATCAGGGGGGCGCTGGACAGGCCCCAGGTCAGGGGCCCTAGGCTGCAGCAGGAGAGTCCACTCTTCCCCGAGAACAGACACCCCCCACGCCCCCCCAAGGTGCCGCCCTCATCACCCCCAGCTGCAGGGAGACTGACCTCCTGCCTGTCTGTGGCCGCTTCCCCTCAGGCCAGGCCCAAGCGCCAAGGAGCCTGTCCAGAGACCACACAGTGAGGGCGCTGGGAAGAGGGGCCCTGCCAGGACTGCTGGGCACCAGACTCAGACGTGCCACCTGCACCAGGCTGGGCTGGGTCTGGCGAGCAGGCAGCTAACTTGAGCGAGGGCTGGGAGGCAGCAGGAGGCCTCCGACAAGGGGCAGGAGTGCTGGGAGGGCACCGGGCAGAGGGAGGGCACTGACCAGCCGGCTGCAAGGCTCCCGATGCCCTGCTGGTTGTGGGGGAGGGGTGCTGTGCACACCCAGCAAGAGGTGGGGGGCAGCTATTCCAGGAAATGAGTCCTTTGACCGACACCCAGCTCGGGTCAGCTCAGGTCCCACTGGGACCCAGGGAGGCTGGGCGATGGGGGGTGGGCCACGGGCAGCACAGGGCCTCCCAGGCAGTGGGCAGCCAACATACCCACTCGAGCCTCACCCAGTCCCAGAGTACGCGAGCGCCCTCCCCTAGGCTCGAGGCTCTGGGTCATCCCTTCATGGGCTTCCACCCCAGGGTCCCAGAAGCGCAACTGGAGCCCAGGGCAGCCAGCACTGAGCCCAGGAAAGTGGACTCAGATCCAGACAGATGCAAGAAAGCCAGGAGGCAGACGGAGAAAGAAACACACTGGCCCCCAGAGAGGACACAGGGATGAGAAGATGGGAAGAGGTGAGAGATGATGGAGACGCAGGGGGAGAGAGGGCGGCTGATGGAGACAGCCGGTGGAGCCAAGGGGGTCGGCGGGCAGCGGGCAGACGCTGGAGGGCTGCCTCCCCGTAGCCTGGCACCAGGGGCCCCTGCCGGTGGGGCATCCCCACAGCAAAGGCTCGGCCACCGACACCTGCAGCGGCGGCCAGGTGTGGCGGGCCAGCCGGCGGAGACGCTGCTCGAGCCCAAAGCCTGGGGTCCGGCAGCCAAGGGCTGGCTGTGGTCCCCACGCCATCCCCTTCTCCAGGGAGCTCCGACTCACACCCACCCCTCGCCCCTGCCCCTTCCTGCTCTCCCAGCCGGCCGTGCAGGCTCCCCGGGGGGCGCGAGCCGACGAGGGTGGGGAGGGGTCTCGCTCACACTCACCGCCGGCGGCGGATGCTCGCGGCGGGGCAGGCACCGTCTGCTCCGCCGCCCTGCGGTCCGCCCGCCCTGGCTCGCTCCCCGCCTTCCTCCCAGCACTCTCCGCCCACAGGTGCTCGCTCGCCAGACCCCTCGGCCACGCTCGCTCCCGGGGCCAGCTCCCAGGCAGCAACCCTGCCTCATCTGCCCCCTTGCCAAAACCGCAGCCCCCCGAACCTGAGTCTGGTCACTCGAGGCACACAGCCTCAAGTTTGAGGTTCCGGAATTCAGGGAGACTAGATACATCCAGCTGGAAGGGGGAGTGACGAGGACAAGGGGTGTGCAGGGAGGGAGGGTGTCACCGCGCCAGTCCCCTCTTCGGCCCTGATGCCATTCCCCCAAAGGGGACCTGACACCTGAGGCCAGGATGCACGCCTGCTGGTCCACCCAGCCTTCCACCATCCACACCTAACACCCACCATCATCTACCCAACATCCAACACCCAGCCCACACCCACAATCCACCATTCAGCATTACCCAGGCACTATCATCTACTATGCACATCCACTCATCTCTTCTACCATCCAATCATCATCCAACCGCCAGCCAACCTCAGCCATCTGCCATGTGTCCTCCACCACCAATAAACCAACAACTCTCCCATACAACCCACCACCTAACTTCCACCATCCAAGTCCCACTCACCATGCGTCCATCCACAGTTTCTTGTGACCCACACAGTCAAAGGCTTTAGCACAGTCAATGAAGCAGAAGAGGACAGTTTTCTGGAATTCTCTTGCTTTTTCTATGATCCAACAGATGTTGACAATTTGATCTCTACTTCCCCTGCCTTTTCTAAATCCAGCTTGAACATCTGGAAGTTCTCAGTTCATGTACTGTTTAAGTCTAGGTTGGAGAATTTCGACCATTACTTTACTAGCATGTGAAATGAGTGCATTTGTGCTGTAGTTTGAGCATTCTTTGGCATTGTCTTTCTTTGGGACTGGAATGAAAACTGACCTTTTCCAGTCCTGTGGCCACTGCTGGAATGAGTTTTCCACATTTGCTGGCATATTGAGTGCAGCACTTTCACAGCATCATCTTTAAGGAGCTGAAATAGCTCAACTGGAATTCCATCACCTCCACTGGCTTTGTTTGTAGTGATGCTTCCTAAGGCTCACTTAACTTCACACTCCAGGATGTCTGGCTCTAAGTGAGCCATCACACCATCGTAATTATCTGGGTCATGAAGATCTTTTTTGTATAGTTCTTCTGTGATTCTTGCCACCTCTTCTTAATACCTTCTGCTTCTGTTTGGTCTATAGCGTTTCTGTCCTTTATTGTGCCCATCTTTGCATGAAATGTTCCCTTGGTATCTAAGTTTCTTGAAGAGATCTCTAGTCTTTCCCATCCTATTGTTTTCCTCTATTTCTTTGCATTGTTCACTCAGGAAGGCTTTCTTATCTCTCCTTGTTATTCTTTGGAACTCTCCATTCAGATGGATATATCTTTCCTTTTCTCCTTTGCCTTTCACTTCTCTTCTTTTCTCAGCTATTTGCAAGGCCTTCTCAGACAACCATTTTGTCTTTTGGCATTTCTTTTTCTTGGGGATAGTTGTGATCACTGCCTCCTGTATAATGTTACGAACCTCCGTCCATAGTTCTTCAGGCACTCCATCTATCAGATCTAATCCCTTGAATCTATTTGTCACTTTCACTGTAAGGGATTTGATTTAGGTCATACCTGAATGACCTAGTGGTTTTCCCTACTTTCTTTAAGTCTGAATTTGGCAATAAGGAGTTCATGATCTGAGCCACAGTCAGCTCCCAGTCTTGTTTTTGCTGACTGTATAGAGCTTCTCCATGTTTGGCTGCAAGGAATATAATCAATCTGATTTCGGTGTTGACCATCTGGTGATGTCCATGTATAGAATCTTCTCTTGTGTTGTTGGAAGAGGGTATTTGCTATGACCAGTGCGTTCTCTTGGCAAAACTCTATTAGCCTTTGTCCTGCTTTATTTTGTACTCCAAGGCCAAACTTGCCTGTTACTCCAAGTATTTCTTGACTTCCTACTTTTGCATTCCAGTCCCTTATGATTAAAAGGACATCTTTTTTTTGGTGTTAGTTCTAGAAGGCCTTATAGGTCTTCATAGAACCGTTCAAATTCAGCCTCTTCAGCTTTAGTGGTTGGTGCATAGACTTGTATTGAATGGTTTGCCTTGGAAATGAAACGAGAGCGTTCTGTCATTTTTGAGACTTTACCCGAGTCCTGCATTTCAGACTCTTCTGTTGACTACGATGTCTACTCCATTTCTTCTAAGGGAGTCTTGCCCACAGTAGTAGATATAATGGTCATCTGAATTAAATCCACCCATTTCAGTCCATTTTAGTTCAGACTGGTTCAGAAATGGGAAAGGAGGACATCAAGGCTGTATATTGTCACCCTGCTTATTTAACTTGTATGCAGAGTACATCATGTGAAATGCTGGGGTGGATGAAGCACAAGCTGGAATCAAGATTGCTGGGAGCAATATCAATAACCTCATATATGCAAATGACACCACTGTAATGGCAGAAAGCAAAGAGGAACTAAAGAGTCTCTTGATGAAGGTGAAAGAGAGTGAAAAAGCTGGTTTAAAACTCTACATTCAAAAAGCTAAGATCATGGATGTGGTCCCATCACTTCTGGGCAAATAAATGTGCAAACAATGGAAACAGTGACAGACTTTACTTTCTTGGGTTCCAAAATCACTGCAGATGGTAATTGCACCCATGAAATTAAAAGATGCTTGCTCCTTGGAAGAAAAGCTATGACCAACTTAGACAGCATATTAAAAAGCAGAGACATTACTTTGCTGACAAAGGTCTGTATAGTCAAAGCTATGGTTTTTTCCAGTAGTCATGTATGGATGTGAGAGTTGGACCATAGAAAAGGCTGAGTGCCGAAGAATTGATACTTTTGAACTATAGTGCTGGAGTAGACTCTTGGGAGTCCCTTGGACAGCATGGAGATCAAACCAGTCAATCCTAAAGGAAATCAGTCCTGAATATTTACTGGAAGGACTGATGCTAAAGCTGAGACTCCGGTCCTTTGGCCACCCGATGTGAAGAACTGACTCATTGGAAAAGACCCTGATGCTGAGGAACATTGAAAGCAGGAAGAGAAGGGAATGACAGAAGATGAGATGGTTGGATGGTATGTATCACTGCTTCAATGGATATGAGTTTGAGCAAGGTCTGGGGAAATGGCGAAGGACAGGGAAGCCTGGTGTGCTGCAGTCCATGGGATCACAAATAATTGGATATGACTAAGTGACTGAACAATAAGAAAACGCATCCATCCACTCACCACCACACCCACCATTTACCAAGAAACAGCACACCGTGGAAATACCCTTCAGTCCTGTATTAACCCCCCATCCCTCCCTCCACCATCACTGACCATGCAGCAGCTTTCCATCGTGTTTAACAACTGGCTGTCCATCTCTGGGTGATTTATTCATCCACCGCACGTCTGGCTCTCAGTCACTCATCTACCACTACTGCCCACTGATATGAGTTTATCCGCCACTCGCCCGTCGGCCTCCAGCCAGTCAGCCACGGTGTGTTGTTGTTCAGTCATTGATCCTGTCTGACTTTTTGTGACCCCATGGACTATAGCCTGCTAGGCTCCTCTGTCCACGGGACTGCCAAGACAAGAATACTAGAGTGGGTTGCCATTTCCTTCTTGAGGGGATTGTCCTGACCCAGGGGCCAAACTCTGGCATTGGCAGGCAGATTCTTTACCACTGGGTCACAGTTCATCTATCCGCAATTCAGTCACCAGTCACGCCCCATCCCTAACCCATTCGTATTTCTATGAGCCACAGTCTACCATCCACCACTTCTTGTCTCTGTTCACCACCCATCTATCCATTCATTGCCCATCTCACAATAGCTTCTATCCATTCATACGTCACCCAGC
>SRVM01025088.1:0-39964 GCA_007570785.1 Antilocapra americana
CAAGTTAAAAATATCAACTGAGTTTCAACTTTTGGAAATATATGAAGTAAATTTATTCTGAAATATCCTTGAATATAGATAAACAGCTGAAAGGCGGATTTCAAATCAATGCAAAACAAAGAAACAAAAATAAAAGGACTGGGTTACAATCAAACTAGCCCAATACCCGCTTGGGAAACAGACCGCCAGAGATGCTGCAGAACAGGTGTCAGTGCCATGGCTTGAGAAGAAATCCCTCTTTTCTGTAAGATTCAGAGCTATCTGACTCGCCCACCCTCCTTAGCAGTTACTCCTGGTCTCCTGTCTCCTGGCTTTAGGAGTGTTGTGGTTAAAATCCACCAATATCCAGCCCATGTGTCCAGGGTTGGTGAGCCTGTTTTCATTTGAGTAGCCTGTTTAACGCATGGTTCTGATCATCTGGTGTCTTGTTACTGGAAAAAATAAAGTCTTGTGGTTGTCTCATTTTAGGCTCTTGTTAGTGTGTAGACTTAACAGGTACATCAAAGGCAGATATTAGGGAATGAAGATTAGCAGGGGTAATAGTGGCAAAGATTCCCAAATATATTTATTTTTTAAAGTACATTTATAACTTCACTGACACTCTTCCTGAAAAATTTCTAATAAATAAAAGATGGGGATACCTTCAGTGTATGTTAATAGTACAAACTAGACACTTTTGAAGATCTCTTTTGTGTGAACTCTGTCCTCTTGCTTTAGATGGGGGTGTGATTATGATGGTCTAAACAACAGCATTTGCTAGTTGCTTAAGCTGATTTAGAACCAGTTTTTATTAAGACCCTATCAATCGAATAATCATTCACTTACTCATTTCCTGCACAAGCTAGAGAAAAATTCAACTATCCCTCCACAAATGTTAGGTTTATCCTGCCCCTTGACCATATTTTCATACATTAGGTTTTCAAGCAGATACCAGCCTTGTATTAATACACGGTAGCCCTCAATCTACATAAAACAACAATATCTGCACACCTCTTAGGGAGCTCTATGATATTAAAAGTTTTTCATTACTTTTCTCACATTCTCTCTTCCATTCAGCAAAGCCTACCCTATGGGTGTATTTTTTTCCCCTCAAAATGTCTTTATGCCATATCCTTCTATTCTCAGACTGAAATTCATCTGTGTTTATTCCTCAAGCTCTTGCACTTATATATTTTATTACAACTTCTTCATACCCTTTCCCATTCCCAAACCTAATCCTTTTCTTCTTTACCCTGAGGGCCTCTGCCAATATAACTTCAGGTGAGGCAAATGAAAATAATAGCTTTTGCCTCAGGCTTCAGGCTTCCTCCACCAAAATTAAAACATAAAAACATTACATAGATATTAATATTATATTCCCTGCCCTGCAAACCTTTTATAACATTCCATGGTCTGTCAGTCAACAACATTTATTGAGTGTCCACTCTGAAAAGTTAGTTGGTGCCCTTCTGAGAAGAGACAAAGGAAGAAAGGGCATTACTTTTTTTAACTAGTAAAAGTTTCACCTTGTTCTTCATTTCCCTCTGCTTGTAATTCCTCTAGTCCAGCACCTACTTCCAACCACTGCAGCAATACTTACAATGTTTCACCCATTCTCTTGGCTTCCCAGAGAACTCTTCAGAACACTCATAAATTGTCCAATCCATAATCAGCTATTACACACCCCATTAGATTCAGGAAAAAAGTCATAAAAGAGGTAGTGAACTAAAACCTGTAAACTCCACTGACATGCTAGGAATTACTGTAGATACTTCACATTCCATGTGTCATTTATTCCTTCAGAAGAGGAGGGATGTGCAAGACAGCAAATGGTCCCATCTTACAGAGCTTATGAGTCAGGATCAGAAAGGCCAAGTAACTTGCCTGGAGTTTATGAAAGTGGCAGAGGGGAGGGCAAACTCAGAGCTGGCTGATATGGCAAAGCTTCCACAGGAAACAAATACATTGCAAAGGGGCCAAAGAAAACTGCACACCCCTCTAGGAAAATTCTGAGTGACAACTAAGAAATTCAGAGTATAAGGTGGACCAGTGTACTTACAGCATGCGCTTACTGATACATCACACTCTAAGTTGCAGCAGAAGTCATCAGGGTACAAAAAAAATAAGAAGTTAGGCTTAGACATGGAAAGAACACGGAAAATCAAAACGGAATCTAAGTTAGCAAGGGCTTGAAGAATAATACAGGTGGATTTCAGGAGAATAATAGAAGGATTTCCTGGGGAGAATCCAGCCCATTCTTGAAGTGGATGTTCTTGGGCAGGGCGTCGGCAGTAGTGATAGTAGCTGTGATAACACTATTCTTGAGGGCAGGTCTTCTTTCCTACTGGAGGTTTCCCTGTATTATTGCCCATCTGGATGCTTCCAGGTTCAAGGCATTAGCCACAACTACAAATGGCTTCATGAGAGTTAAGAGGGTCAAAATCTTTGGTGTTTGGTGCTTCTGTTATTAACCTAACCTCAAGGCATCACTGTAACAACAACTAGCTATACCACTCAAAGCCCAGATGGACCAAGGCAAAGCCACACGTAGGTACTTCATGACATAAGAACTGGGCATCAAAACAGACTAAGTGATTAGGGAAAATGCTCACACAGCAACTCAAAAAGGAGAGATTATCTCTCCAAGTCACCACTCAAACCCTCTACTTCTGCATTTATAAAATAAGGTGGTGGGGGTAGACTCCACCTAAATGCTAATAGGGACAGGCAGGTCACATGTGTAAGCAGCAGTAGGAAATAGTAGGACCTTTAGAAAATGGGTGTTAAGTGCCTCAGCTGAAGAGCAGAGCCACTCTCCAGTGAAGACAACTGCTGACAAGTGAGAACAGATGTCCCATACTGCCAGATTTTTTCATCTTTCAAGACAATCTGGAAATACATAACTGATGTATATGCACTGGAATTTTTAATTTGGCAACTAATAAGACATTTGTGGAGGGAGCGAGGGAGCTTCCCTGGTGGCTCAGCTGGTAAAGAATCCGTCTGCAATGAAGGAGACCCAGGTTTGATCACTGGGTCAGCAAGATCCCCTGAAGAAGGGAATGGCCACCCACTCAAGTGGAGAATTACATGAACAGAGGAGCCTGATAGTCTACAGTCCATGGGGTTACAAAGAGTCAGACATGACTGTTTGGCTAACACAAGACATTTTTATTGGTCAAAACTGAGCTGGGAACTGTTCCATGTGACCCACAGGCCACAAATGGGGATCCTCATCAAAGTTCTCCTTCATCCTGAATCTTCTTGCTCTTATTCTCCTTGTTCTCAATACAAGGTGTCCCATCCACTAAGGTAAGTTTGGGCCTTCGTGACCTCTGTAGAGCCCAAGCAGCCACTGCCGACTTCTGATGTACCCTCTCCCAGTTCCTTGCATCTCATTTATCAGCATTCAGTTGTCCTAATCTGAGCAGCTCAAATACATCCATACACTCTCTTCCCTCCCATGATTTGAAAGTTGCTCAATTCAATCTATTGGTAGAAAAAGGTCTGCTACACCGTTTTCAGATCATCACTTAAGCTCCAATAGCCACCAAGCCCAAACACATAATCATCAGTATCATAAGCAAACCTTTACTGGGTACCTTTTACCAAGCTAACTGCCATATACATATCCTACAATACAGTTTATGTTTCCATGTAGGTAGTGTTATAAATGATTGTCAGCATTTTCATCTGGGTCAGACTCCTCATATTTGAATCCCAATTCCTCCACTTACTAGCTGTGCGACTTTAAACAAATCATCAACGTTTCTGGGCCTCCATGGCCCCAACTGTAAAAAGGTTATTATAATCATATCTACACCAAAAATAGGTTGTAAGAATTAAAAGAGTTATTACATATATAGACCCTTCAAAATGATGCCTGTCATATTACATGCATTTGTCAGTGTTATAAATGCAAAAGAACTAAGTGGCATGATTAGTACGGGTATCACCAAACTGGGATGCTAGTGAACAGAGATGGAGAATTAGAAGACAGAACAAAGCTCTGAGCTGCCTCACCAAATCTCACTATTGCCCTCCTTCCATCAGTCACACCTCCCCACAAGGTCATAGAAAGAAATGCACAAACGACCAAGCAACGTGGCACTGTGTTACTAGCTGGGCTGCGGTCAGCAGGCCCCTGAGGCTGAGGTGGACCTGACCTGAGGCTCAGGCTGGGCTTCCAGGCTCCCTTGTTGAACTCTGGAGAACTAGACTGGAGTACAGAGAGGACCCCTGAATAGGGGCCCAGCCTCTAAAGCTACAAGTTGTCAAGAAATAAAATATATCAAAGGCAGTTATGCCTTCTTTTTCCCAAAACCAAAACTTATAATACAGCCCCAGATGGAGAGAGACGGGGCTCAAAATCCATCTCACTACACACACACACACACACACACACACACACACATCCTTCTAGAGGCTGCAGGTAAACAAGAGGGCTCTGGTTTCCATTGCACAGAAGGAAATTGGTATATACACAACCACGTCTGGTCTCTTCTGGATGGATACTAGTTTCTGGAAGGCTTTTGGGATAAGAGAAGGGAGAGGACACATGGGAGGCCCTCTCCTGCCCCCAGGCTTCTAGACCAAAGAAACAACTTCTAAGGGAAATGTCAAGGCAGTCTCTCCCCTGGAGCTGTGGATACCACTAGCCTGGCACTTGGTCATCACTGTCTCTTCCTCCCTGAAAACTGAGTGACTGCCTGGACCCTGACCCATCTTGGAGAGGAGGAAAGCAGGGAGGGAGGAGGCAGAGAGAGGAACCTTTAGGTCCTGCCAGAGGCCAAGGGTGAATAATAAATGCAGGAGTGACCCTGACATCTCTTTGGTCTTCCAAGTTTCCCTATGTGTAAAGTGAGGACCATACTAGTGGTCAGTTTCTTCTCGCTCTAATACTCCATAAGGTCTAAGGCCATGAGCTCAAGTATAAAAGCCATAAGACTGTAACCTTGGTCCTTAAAAGAAGCCCCAACAAGCTGAGTCACTGAACTTTGTCCGCCTAATTTTACGCCTCACTCCCTTTCAAGAAGTGCCTTCACTGGGCTCCACTCATGTTCCTTAAAGAACTTCAAGCACCCACACAGGGAGCTTTTGGATGTGAAACTCTGAGTCAAGTGGAAAATCGCTTCTGAAAATGAGTTCTCTGGGTCCCGAGGAGGAGGGCATGGCACCGGTCAAGGGTGCAGGGACTTTAGGTGCTTCTGACCTGCTTAATCAATTACCACTTGTTCTGTGATTCTTCATGCTTATTCTCAACTCAAATTCCACCCAGACATTTCAGAGTTAGCAGAGCATGTAAAAGGGGATGTTTTTCACCTGCTCAGACATTTTTCAGATGCTTTTTGCTTTGGATAACTTAAACATAGCTTTGTTTTAAGCCTTCCAACATGCTGTGATATTGATGAGAAAAGGAAGTTGACAGGAACAGGAGATGTTGCCCTTATTTGGCTCATACATGAAAGGATGGGGAAGACCTGAGGTTTTTAGTTAGTTTACTGACATGAATATGGCCCCTAATGAAAGAAGCTGCTCAAGGCATCACACACACACACACACACACAAAATGGCTTCATGTGGGACATAAAAAGGACAGAATCACCAATTCAAATCCTATGTGACAATCTCAGTGGTTTCCAACACAAGGGAAGTTTTAGGTTATGCAAAATTTTTCTTTGCAATGGAAAAATAATTGAGAGCTGGCTGTAATTTCTAATACACCATACTGCGAGGCTGTTATTCAGAAAACTAAACATATGTATATATAATTTTTCAAACAAAGATGTTGTTGTCGTTGTTTTAAGTGTAAAGCCCACAGCATTTTCATTTGTTAGAAACATTGGGCCTAATCCAGAGTGGGGGGGAAATTACTTTTTCTGCCACAGGAAGTCTAACTTCCTTGAGCTCTGGAACATGCCTATTTTCAAAATTACAGTCTCTCTCCCTTTGGACCCCAGGGAAATATGAGAATGGGGAGCTGGCTTTGGATCTTTTCTCACAAAAATTACAACATTTTAGAGAGCAAGGAAGGATTCTGGAATAATCCTTAGAATCAACTCACTGTTTTCCTTCCACTTAAGGACCAAAAAGAGATGAAAATAAAGTGGGATGGATGTCAGAAGGATATAAGATGCTATAATTTATTGCTGCTGGTAAATAACATTTACTGTATACTTACTGCATGCCAGCCCTGACCTGAGCACCTTTATGCATGTTTACTCATTTAATCCATGCAGCAACCTTCTGAAGCAAGTGCTATTATTATACCCATTTTACAGATGAGGAAATTGAAAAACAGAGATGTTAATTTTCTTAGTAAGGGAAGAAGATAGAAGGCAAACCTTCTATGTGTCTGCACATTTTTAAACACTACAGTTTTACTTCAGGTACCCATTACATGCAATGCTAAGACTTCACTAGGTGCTTTAAATTTATCATGTCATTTAATCCTCAGAGCACTGCAGATTCCCACACACCCAATTTATAGATGAAACAGATCAGAAGACTAAGTAACTAGACAAAGAGTAAGCAACAGAACCAGGATTTTAAGCCAGGCTTGACAGATTACAAAATTTATGTGAAATTTTATGTCAAGTACCCTGGGCTGGGAGCTAGGAATTCATGGAAAACATAAGATGTGGTCCCTGCATGCCCAAAGATTACTCCCTATCTAGAGAGGAAGACAGATAAGGAAAGATGTTACAGTACAATGTGATCATTGCAAAGGGCCCTGTTTTGTAACCACTTGACTTAGAACTCAGAGTTTAACATTAGCATCTTATTCATCTTTATAATTATCCCATTCAACATATATCCTGGATTTGAACAGATTTGTCATGTTTACTTGGATGTTCTTCTAAAGTGTAGAAACAATTCCAGGAAATCTACGATGCATCTGGGGACAAATAGGGACAGAATACAAATTCTATCCCCACACTTTCCCAACAAAGCAAGTTTAGCTTGAGTTTTTCAAAATAAACTCAGTAGTGTTGAGAGATTAGAAGAGTTGCTTAAATACAAAGAACTCCAAAACAGCATTGAAGAGTGAAAGAAAGAAAGAAAGAGAGGAGAGGAGACAGGGAGTCCTACCAACTCGGTCCTTGGGACCAGACATTTCATTCTGTTTCTAAATTTGGCCCTGGAAGTATAAGCAGAATTAGGAAGACATATTCTGTCTGTGTGGATGAACACTGGTCCTTCTGACTTCAAGGTGTGAGTCAGAGGAGGGAAAGGGAGTGAAAACTTACCTATCTGCTTGGATGAGTGATGGTGGGGACAAAATCCCATTTTTCACAAATTATGGGCCCTTTTTTACTGCTAGTAACGCACAGAAGATTAAAGTGAAGTCTATATTTCACAAATGGGAAGACCAAGTGATTTAAAACTGTTATTATAATGACCTACTTTGGAGTGAAGAATCAATTTCTTTTACAGCAAGTATCTATTAATTTAGGGAGAAAGGGAGGCAGGAAGTGCATGGAGAAAAGGGGGAGAGAAAGAAACAGCTTAGGAAGTCGAGCAGGGCTTCTCTCACTCTGTTTTCATATACTAAGCAGTTAAGAGGTCATTTTGCATAGAGAAAAGAGGACAAATTTTGGACTCCCATTTTTAGTCATGGCTCTGTCCCTTAGGTGATGTATTGGTTTCCTGTTGCTGCTGTAATCAGTTAACACAAACTTAAAGACTTAAAGCAACACAGATGTACTGTCTGACAGTCCTGTGGGTGTGGAGTCCGACACTGGTCTCAGAGACGTAACAGAGCTGCATGCCCTCTGGAGGCTCTAGGAAAGAAGCCACGCTCCATCTTATTACTCATGGCTAATACAGCCAGCAACGGCCAGTGGTGTCTCTTTCATATCACATCATTGTGACCCTGTCCCCTTTTAAGGGCACTCATGACTACTCTAGACTGACCTAGATAATTCAGAGTCATCCCCTCTCCTTCTGTCTGCTGCTTAGTACCTCATTCTATCTGCAAATCTAATTCCCTTCTGCCACGTTACCTAACAAATCCACAGATCCTAGGGCTTAGGAAGCAGACATCTTTGGGATGGGGGCAGCATTATTCTGCCTACCAAAGGTGCCAGGCCTTGGCAATATAGCTGCAAATCTGTTTATTCACCTATCAAATGAGAATTTAAAAATGGCCTCATAGAACATCTGCAAAAATTTAATGATAATCCATCTGTAATGCATCATGGGGTGGAGGGGGGAGGGCTGTCAGTAACTAGTGCCTGTCACAGCAATATCTATAAACCCTTTCCTAATGACCCAAGTAGTCATTTAACAGTATAAGTGAACAACTCAATTTATGCTTTTTTTCCTCCTTTTTCATCATATCAAGCTCTTGAATGTTTCTGACCAGCCACATTCAGCATAATGACATCCACATGCCCCCACAGCCAGGCACAGCCCTGGCAGGAAACAGCAAATCTGTTTCCCCTTAAGCCAAGGGGCTTCTTCCACCTTTGCTTTCTACACAGAACACTGCATGGAGTCAAGGGGAGCTGAGAAAATGGAAAAGAATTTCAAGGAACATCTTAAGTGATTTGGCTTCCCTTGTTACATGAGAAGCAATGAAATCTCCCTGGTAGGAGCCCCTTCACCTATCAGCAGGTCTGACACCCACAGGTGACCTGCCAGGATGAACGGCAGTGTCTTACATTGGAAATATGGAAAGTTCTAAATTGTAGGGGGGAAAAATAAGAGAGTTACCAAACACAGGCAACTTTTGCTTTGCAGTATTACAGTGAAGTGCTCAGATATTGCCTGC
The DNA here is from genome assembly GCA_007570785.1 of Antilocapra americana. Taxonomy (NCBI): domain Eukaryota; kingdom Metazoa; phylum Chordata; class Mammalia; order Artiodactyla; family Antilocapridae; genus Antilocapra; species Antilocapra americana. The sequence goes on from SRVM01025088.1 coordinate 8,756, forward strand.
CATCCAAACAACCCACCCAAGCAAGCCCCACTACGGTAGAGCTCAGCAATGCTCAAGTTCTGCCAGGTGCCCACCAACTAACTAGATCCTTTCACTTGGACGGGGCCTGCCAGAAATTCAAGGGAATTGCCCCAAGGAGCTAGGCAGCTGCAAGATTCAGCCGAAGATAAACAGCTTTTGGAGATTCAGCCAAACCACAACTCATCAGGGATCCAAAGTGAGGAGCTTCTCTCTGGTTCCCGCAAAGCTGGTGACCTCTAACAAGCACTTCCAGGTCAAATCATTTCTGCTCCCAAAAGCATGAATTCTAGGACTAGTCACTAGTACACAGGAGCCCAGAACTCTAGGGATCTTAACTCCCCATGGCTCTCCTGACAGGGAAACCCTTGTCCCATTGGCTCCAACCACTCAGGCTTTTGGTACAGGGGCAGCGGCCTTCCCATCAAATCACCCCACTTTCTGTTGGATGAGAGTGAGTGTTTCAGCTACGGTCATCGGGTGAAATGGAACAGACCTGGGACTCAAACTGCCTCTGCTTATTTTGTAGTTTTTTCCCACCATGCCAGGAGGCCCATTCAAATTAAAGAGGAGGAAAGGGAAGGAAGAGGAGGATGAGGAGGAAGAGAAAGAAAAAAAAGAGAGGGAGGTACTGGAGAGAAGAAGAGGAAGAAGCAGGAGCAACAGTAACAGCTGCTGCCAGACAAGAACGTGCTCCAGCCAGTATAATACATAGAGCGACAGGGGTGCTACTTATACATGTTTGGCGTCATTCACCTTTGACAGGATTAAAACATTGCATGTTTCCATAATCCACTAACAGTCTATTCTCTTAGAGAAAACAAACTCTCCAAAATTATCTGTACCCCCTGCCCTCTTACCTATTCTGGAAGGTTCAGGGAATAGCAGCATTCCATGGCAACTGCTCCTAGCATCCTGGGAGTCTGAGAACTTCTCAGAGTGGCAAGAGCAGTAACGGATGAAGGCAGAGCCCTCGAGGCAAACACACACACACTCATCCTCACACATACACACCCTCACACACACACACACACACACACCCTCAGGCAGCTGAGGTTACACTCAGAAAAGTGAAAGGCAAAGATTCCAGGGCAAAAGGAGTGTTGGCCAACCAGCTGTGCATCAGAGGACAAGTGGCTATGTCCCTCTGATGCATGTGTGGAAGAATGGAGCAGACAGAAAATAGCGTACTGTCAAAATGGCATAACTCTATGCAATCACTGAGACCACTAATGGAGCTACAAAAAGAAAACACACACACAGTCCTGTGAAATATAACCTAACACTGCCTTATGAATTTTCATACTCCTCTGTGATCCATCACAGCAAAGATTCCATCACAACTATTATCCATTATCAGGAGCACCACAGGCATCGGGTTGGGGGGACCCAGAACCCAGGGAATTCACAGCCTCCACTCCCTGAAGTGAGTCCCTGGATCCCCTGCAAGCTATAAACTGGGAGTTCACTCAGCAATAACTAAATGCCGGCTAATGAAGCAGACATTTAGTGGCACCTGCCTGCTAGAGGGTGGGGGTGGACAGGACACTACTTGCCAGTTTGTCTGGGAATTCATTTGTATCATACGTGCAAAGCCAGGAAAACAGGGCCAGCCCTCAGCAAATCTCTACTAAGTAAGCAAAGTCTTGCCTTCCTCTGTACGCCACTCTCACACATGAGAAGCCCTGATAAGGTCCCAGTCCTAAATATCCCTATGTGGCTTCCACTTCTTCCATCCATGAAATAGACATTATCAAGAAGTTCTGAACTGAGACCCCAAAACTTCCATCACATCCTTCCCTAGCCTGTCAATATAGGGGTGGAAGAGGAACATGACTATACCTTATACCTCCTTACCTGTTACCTCATTCATCCTTGCAACAACTCTAACAAGATGTTTATTTACTCTCCTTTGACAGATAGGAAGGAGAAAAAAAGATTCAGATAACTTGGTTTGTCTCTCATGAGATAATTTTATACTTTCCTTATTTTCTCAGAAAGTCAACTAAAGCTAAGGACGATAGGCTTCAATCAAAAAGAAGAGATGGAACCATTCCTGCAGCTCTTGCTCAGTAATGGAGCCCACCACATATTTCAGCTTGTGTACTTAGAGCTGGAAGCTGGTTGAGGAGCAGAACAGGTCGGAGAGTCACCAGCCTGACCAGAAGGTCTGCAGGATATGGAGCTGGAGGGCCCCATCCTTAGCGGGAGGCAGGAGAGCCAAAGAAACTCATCGGCCCACCCCGGTGCAGCCACACCAGTGGGGTGCAACTCCAGAGTGCTAGCGAGGCCTGGCATTTGTTCCCTGGTATCTGGAGCTTAACAAACTATGATGTGGTTCTTCTCAAAGCCAGAAATGCAGAGAACTGTGAAGGTGGTGGGGTTTCAGCTTGTTCTCCCTGCACATCATGACAAAGATGTGTGGGCCCCCCACCAGTCCAGTACAGGCTGAGAAGGGGACCTGGCCTTTCCTGTCTGGAAAGGTAAGAAGACCCAAACAACTAAAAGGCTAAGGGCCAAGGTAGTCCACCACAGATAAGACTTGAGGGAGGATTTAAGAGACCACCACCAGAATACTATGCACTGCAGGGGTCCCTGTGAGATGCCTCTGAAGGCTCTGTGGATGGCATGGAAGACAAGATAGGTGCCCCAGATGCTGAGGAAAAATGACAGTGCCAGCCAGGTAGAGACTTTGGTGTCTTTTCTTCCAACCTTACTCCCTAGCCCAACTCTGGAGGATCCAAATGACAGGGAGGAATAAGGAACAAAGTAGAGGGATGGGGCTTCCCTGGAAGCACAGTGGTTAAGAACCCACCTGCCAATGTGGGTTCAACCCCTGAGTTGGGCAAATCCCCTAGAGAAGGACAGGGCAACCCATTCTACTATTCTTGCTGGGGAAATCTCATGAACAGAGGAGCCTGGCAGGCTACAGTCCACGGTGGCATAGAGAGTCAGACGTAACTGAGTGACACAAAGAATTACATAGGATTCTGTAGTGCAAATCAGTCCATTTCCATATAATTTTTCCACTACTGGGTCAAAGCTGGTAACTGAGCACACCATGGCTGGCCAACTTAGCAAAAGACACAAAGAAGTACAGCTGACCCTTCAACAACACAAGGGTTAGGGACACCAACCCTCGACTTCTACAGTTGAAAATCTGAATATAACTTTACAATCAGTCCTTCATAGCTAAGATTTCTCATCCTTGAAGTCAACCAATCATGGATGATATACTACCTAAATAGTAGGTATTTAGTGGAAAAAAAACCCTGCAATTAAGTGGACCCACACAGTTTAAACCTATATGCTCAAGGGTTAACTGTACTCAGATTCCTCCCTTAACCAAACTTAACTTAGACTCCTCCTAGCCCTCTGGATGAGGCTGAGACCTTGGGCTAATTTTCGCAAGAATTCTGCCACATCAGTTTAGTGAGTATCCTCCCCCCCACACTGGACCAAATTCCTCATCCCACACCTTTGATATCTAAATCCTTGACCTGCCTTTAGTAAGAGTCCTGTTAGTCCAGTTCAGCAAGAAACACCCAGCTGTTGGCATAGTTATTTTCCAAGTACTGACCCCTTCACTCTGCCTATAAATCACCACCTGTTTTTGTATTTGAAGTTCTCTCACTCTCTCTTCTATTGTAATAATCCTGAATAAAATCTGTCTTGCCATCACAACTATCCAGTAAATAATTTCTCTTTAATGGTAACAACCCCAATAGCCATCTGACTTAAATAATGCTGAATGACAAGAACAGCTACCTCTGTGATGTCTGTCTATGGTTTTGCCAAGCCTGTTCTCCTTCACTGTTGCCAAGCACATTCTGAATTTTCCCATCCTTTTCAGTTGTTTTATTAAAGAGAAGAAAAAGGCTTGAAAAACAAAATTTTCAAAACGAAGGGAAAAAAAAGCTGAGGGGGAAGGACCAATGAGAACTTATGATAAAAGGCCCTGCACTAAAGGCTAGTGAGGAAGGGGCAAGCAGGGACAGGAGAGGGAGAAGAGAAAGGAAGGTTTCACTAAGTCAGACTTATGGACTAAATGTTATAGCTTTATAAATTCCCAGGAGTGCAAAAAAGATCTCAGTGTATATAATGCTTTTAAAAGTCACAGAAGGAAAACGGAAATGAATTCAACTCACTTGCTTTTGGGGCTGTCTTTAAGAAAAAAATAAAAGCAGATGAATGCTGCTAAAAGAGCTCTTTGCAATGTTTCAAAATGAATAAATAAAACCTTCCCTGCCAACTTTTTTTTATTATTATGTCTGTCTCTGACTTTTTAAATGCTTTTCTTAAAAATGTTTTCATGCTTCCTTTTCCCTGAACATTTTATAGTTCACCTTCTTAAATTTCACTGGAGACCTGCAAATCAAGTTGCATCTTGCTGATTTGATAGCTGCTTTTACGCAGCCCAGCGGAAGGCAATGCCTTGGCATCACTCTTGCTGGGAAGAGAGTTTATTAGCAAGCCCTCCTCTGCTTGGCTGGCAGAAGGACGTGCTAGGAAGGCCAGACTAGGCTAGGCCTAGCCCAGGGACCAGCTGGCAGGTGTCTGGATCAGGCAGATCAGGCTCCTCAGCGGTGACCTTCAGTCTCATAGCAACAACAAAGGAAATCACCACTTTCTCCAAACATCATTAGAGACCCTTGCTTCCCGCTCTGGTTGAGAGAAGGGAAGGGAAAGTGGGCAGAGGCAAGAAGAAAAATCCTTGTTTTGCAATCTCAGTAATTAGTCCTAGAGGATCTCTCCAACTGCTACTCCTGGCAGGAAGGCCTAGGAAAGTCACCAGGCTTGCTACACAGGCCACCACAGAGCTGGCTCTCTACTTGAAATTCAAATGAGAGCTGCTCTGACCTTTCCTGTCACATATTTTATTTCAGAGACAGTTTACAAGGCCTTTCCACCATGCAGGTCATGTTTTAGTTTAAACAGAAATCCTCTCGTAGGTGTTAGATGCGAGTTAATGATTACCCTGAAATCATTCTAATTAGGCTCTGTTGTCACATGAAGTATTTTGTAGAAAAATAATTGGTCTGAAATCCCTTCTTCCCTCTCTAACATACCCATCTCTCACTCCTTCTTTTTTTATTTTTCCCTAAAATAATTATTGATCTTTCAGCCCTTGATCAGGAAGGTCATTCACCTCTCAATCCCTATGAACCTTCTAGAAGGTGTCAGGACTGGCAAAGGCACCCATTGGGAGGTAACTGTGGCTCATCCTAAGCCAATCCAGGCCTGCATTACAGTATCAGAGGGGAAATGAGAATGAGGTTTCTATTAGGGCTCTTCCAAAGCAGCCTTAATTTTGTTGTTGTTTGTTCTGTTCATTTGCAGGGCAGGTGGGTAGGGGAAGAAAGTTTTGTCATCCTCCTGGGCTGTGCACAGTACAGAGAACAGTTAAGTAGGAGATGGTGGCCCCGGTTTCTCTGTATGGTTTATTCATCATTTACATACATACACCATGCCCAGTTCAATCTCCAGCAGTTTTCAATCTTGATACTGCTAGAAGAGCCAATATTGAGACTTTTTTTTCATTCTCTCAATTTTGTTTCTTCTCAACCACCTGGAATAACTGACTCAGCTGCCTTTTAGAAGATCTTAGCAATTTCAGTTCAGTTCAGTCACTCAGTCATGTCCAACTCTTTGCGACCCCATGAACTGCAGCACGCTTGGCCTCCCTGTACAGCACCAACTCTTGGAGTCTGCTCAAACTCATCCCCATTGAGTCAGTGATGTCATCCAACCATCTTATCCTCTGTAGGCCCCTTCTCCTCCTGCCTTCAATCTTTCCCAGCATCAGAGTCTTTTCAAATGAGTGGGCTCTTTGCATCAGGTGGCCAAAGTATTGGAGTTTCAGCTTCAACATCAGTCCTTCCAATGAACACCCAGGACTGATCTCCTTTAGGATAGAGGGGTTGGATCTCCTTGCTTTCCAAGGGTCTCTCAAGAGTCTTCTCAAATACCACAGTTCAAAAACATCTATTCTTCGGCGCTCAGCTTTCTTCACAGTCCAACTCTCACATCCATACATGACTACTGGAAAAACCATAGCCTTGACTATGGACATTTGTTGACAGAGTAACGTCTCTGCTTTTTAATATGTTGTCTAGGTTGGTCATAACTTTCCTTCCAAGGAGTAAACATCTTTTAATTTCATGGCTGCAGTCACCATCTGCAGTGATTTTGGAGCCCAGAAAAATAAAGTCTGACACTGTTTCCCCATCCATTTGCCATGAAGTGACGGGACCAGATGCCATGATCTTAATTTTCTGAATGCTGAGCTCTAAGCCAACTTTTTCACTCTCCTCTTTTACTTTCATCACAAGGGCCTTTAGTTCTTCTTCACTTTCTGCCATAAGGGTGGTGTCATCTGAATATCTGAGGTTATTGATATTTCTCCCAGAAATCTTGATTTCAGCTTGTGCTTCCCCCAGCCTAGCATTTCTCATGATGTGCTCTGCATGTAAGTTAAAAAAGCAGAGTGACAATATACAGCCTTGATGTACTCCTTTTCCTATTTGGAACCAGTCTGTTGTTCCATGTTCAGTTCTAACCATTGCTTCCTGACCTGCATACAGGTTTCTCAAGAGGAAGGTCAGGTGGTCTGGGGTATGCCCATCTCTTTCAGAATTTTCCACAGTTTATTGTGATCCACACAGTCAAAGGCTTTGGCATAGTCAATAAAGAAGAGAGAGATGTTTTTCTGGGACTCTTTTGCTTTTTCGATGATCCAGCAGATGCTGACAATTTGGTCTCTGGTTCCTCTGCCTTTTCTAAAACCAGCTTGAACATCTGGAAGTTCACGGTTCACATATTAGCAATTTAAGAGGATATATTTATGCTGAAAGAAAATTAAACAAAGTTGGGGGACACAAGAACAGCTTTTGGGCCACAGCTAATAGGGTCTATTCTAGAGAATGGACAACACTGTGGAAGACAAAATGGACCATCACTTGGAGAAAAAAAAAATCCTTTTTTTCTGAATCTCTGACAGTTAATAGGTTGGCTGAAGAATTCAGAGGAGAGGAGGAGGGTTCAATGAAGGCAGAAGGAGTCCAAGCAGGTAGAGTGTGCTAATATAAAAGGAGGCTGAGAGGGCACTTAATATCCTTGCCTATAACTGAGTTGGCAAACCTTCCAAAGGTGGCTTTAAATCTTAAAAAAATAAAATTTTTAATCATCTGAGGCCAGCCTGTCCCAGCTACTTTTAAATCTATATCCAGTATCATCAGATAACTCAGAAGATTTTTTTAAATGAAGTTTTTACAGCAAAATGCCATTTCAGGCACAGTGGCAAAAATGTTCTCACTCTAATAACAAAAATAGTGGTAAAGAATCAAAATTATAACAAGCACAACTATTGTTAACCTATCTTAAAAATTCAGTATCTCTAGAATTTGTTGTCTGGTCCAATAATCCTTGCTACTAAGTGTGGTCCATGGACCAGCAGTGCTTGCTTCACCTGGGAAGGTGTCAGAAATGCTGACTCTCAGGCCCCATGTCAAACCACTGGTATGAGAATATGCATATCAGCAAAATCCCAGGTGGCTCACCGGCACACTAAGTCTGAGATGCTGGCTTTTCCATACTCCTACCTATCAGAATCACAAGATTTTCTTACTCTCCACATCAGCAAAGGATTCCCTGACTCAGACTCTACCACGGGAAGAGACCCCATCTCTAACTCTAGTTCAGTTTCTCTAAGAAACTAAAAAGAATGAAACAGAGACATTAATTGGATTTTCAAGGGGGAAAAGGGCAGCAAGGAAAACCTCTTTCTTGAGAAATATGTTACAGTGTTTTGCTTTTATTCTCTTTATGTCATGGGGGTGGTGGTATTCAGAGAGCCTTGAATCCCTTCAAAGAGTCATAAAATCAGAATACTGTATTCAAGACCTCACGCTCTTTTTATCTTCTCTTAAGAGCTAATGTGAGTTTTCAGCCCACAAAACCCCTTGCTTTTATGAACGAACATTCCACCAGTGAGACTAAGAAGTCAATTAATGTTCTATGTGAGTGTGAGAGGACTAGTTTTTCACTGATTTGATTTGCTTGCACTTTGTTACGATAAAGTTTCGGAGGTTTTTCCTGATGTGTTTTAGATAAAAAATATCTTCAGACACTATATATGGAGAACATATATTTATATATGTAGATAGATTCATAAGTAGATACAGATAAAGACACTTGCTCTCTCCTAAACAAGTTTATTTCAAGACCCCCTACGAACCCTAGATCTTCACGCCTGCCAAGGCTTCCAACAGCAATGTGTGTTGGTAATACCTTTGTCACTGCCTAAACAAGACACCAATAATTAAATTCCCATTTATAAAGAGAGGAAATTATTCATGTCATCAGCACCCCCCATCAATAACAGGAGGAAACCTAACTATCTCATTACCCCATCACACTATGTGCAAACAGAACTGTCCGTTGTTGACAATACATATTTGATAGGTGAGGAAACAGGAAGGATAAACCAAGGATGAAGAGAAGCTGCTTGAGCTTGCCAACGATCTGGCCCTGGGGTTAGCGTTTGCCTCCTGCACCCGCCTCCAGATCAGTTTCTAGATTGGCCACAAACCGACCACAGCTAAATGGAATGCAGGCTATTTGGCTATTTTAGGATCACACAGCCTTTCTTTATTCATGTCTAAAAATAAAGTTTAACAAATCTGGTTACCCCTTTTTCCTCCTTTGCTTTTTTAATATATTTCTTGAGAAGTTTCTCAATGAACTTTTTAAAGAAGCCTTTATATTTGAAACATTCTACTCAAACTCAACATCTTGACAGGATGTTTAGGGGGAAAGGCAGTGACTAGCGAAGTCCACTCAGTTATCAATGATCAGCAATCTCTAGACCCACCCTGGGCTTTCCCACTGACCGGCTGGGGAGCCTCTGGGAAGCTGCTTCCTTTGCGTGTTGCAATTTCCTCAACCCTAATTTGAGACATTTGGAAGACCTGATTTCTCTTTCAGCTGTTAAAGATGAAAAGCTTCTTGTGGTAAGCCTTTCTTCCCCAAAACAAAACACAGTCAGTCCCTCAACATCCACAGGGGATTGGCTCAACTCAAGGATGCTCATATCCCTTATATAAAATGGAGTAGTACAGTCAGCCCTTCTCATCTCCAGGTTCTATACCCACAAATTCCAGATATGAGAAGCTGACTGTCCAGGAAAATCACAAATGACCAAAAAGCAGAGAGTATCATTTTCAGTTTGGTACTGACTTTGTGATCTTGAAGAAATAATAACGAGCCCTGAGTTTCTTCACTCTGTCAAACTGCGATTAATACAATATCGATTATTTTCTTTTGCAAAGTTATTCTCTGTTCCAACCCACCATCTACTCTTCACTCTCTGAGCCCCTCCAGTAGCTCAGGGAATTGACCTCTGTAGGCAGCATCATCCACGTAGCCTTGTTTTCTGGCTTCCTGTTGGAATGGGCCAATGGGAAAGTTCCAGCAAAACTTCAGATGGTGCTTGAGAAATGCTGAAATATTGCTTCTTCACCCCCTCCCGTCTATGACATCAGCCATATCTCCCATAACTGCAGCTTCCACTGGATGGCCCCTTGCCCACAGCTCTGCTTCTCACTGGGATCTAGCAATCTATTTCTCCCCTTTCCCCCCTTAGCCCTAGACAGAGCAAGAGCTCCCTATGCTGCTAGCCTCTGGCTTCTGTGGTCCTGAGCACATCTTCATAAGTAGCCTTTTCAATAAAGCTCCTATTTGAACCATCTGAGTCCCCTTCCATCTCATGCCAGAAATTTAAACAACACACAGGGTAAATAATAAGTAACTAGTCTAAAATACTTTAGATACTGTTTGGCAAGGGCTGCCATAACAAAGTACCTCAGATTGGGTGGCCTATTTTCTCACAGCTCTGGTTGGGAGTCAGGATCAAGTTGCTGGCAGGGTTAGGAATTCAATAGGATACCATTCAGCCCACAACAGGCACTTTCAACCTAATTAGCCGTATGTTTTTAAGAATGAAGCCTGGGTGAGTTTCCAGCATCCTCTCCAAGTGAAGTCTCCCAAACCATAATTCTCAACCGCGACCAGTGCCACACTCTCAAGAGGGTAAGTGGCATCAACATGAACTTCAACCACATATCGGTAACAACGTGGTGTGGCTTTACCCACCTCGGCCAGAGAAAATTGTAACCAGAAAAGGGGGTGTGCCACGGTGGGAAAAGCCTAGTAGGGAGGCAGAAGTTGGGGCTTCTACCCAATGGGCTTGACATCACTCAATGTCTCAAATGCGTCACCTTTTCATTCTTAAAATAATAGTAATGTCAACTATCTCGTGGAATTACTAAAAGAACCAAAGCATGTAGCCACTGTGGAAAACCGTATGGAGGTTCCTCAGAAAACTAAAAATAGAACTGCCACATGGCCCAGCAATTCCACTCCTGGGCACATATCCAAACAAAACTATTGTTCAAAAAGATACATGCACCCCTATGTTCACAGCAGCATTATTCAAAATAGCCAAGACATGGAAACCATCTAAATGTCCACTGACACATAAATAGATAAAGAATATGTGGTACATATATGCAGTGCAATAATACTCAGCCATAAAACAAATGAAATAATGCCTTCTGCAGCAATATGAATTCAACTAGAGATTATCATACTAAGTGAAGTAAGTCAGAAAGAAAAGACAAACACTTTATCACTTATATGTAGAATCTAAAATATGACACAAATGAGCCTACTGATGAAACTAACAGAATCACAGACACAGAAAACAGACTCATGATTGCCAAGGGGAAGGAGGTTGGGGAGGAAAGGAGGATTGACATTAGCAGATGTAAGCTTTTATATATATAGAATGGATAAATAACAAGTTACTACTGCACAGCACAGAGAACTATTCTCCATATCTTATGATAAACCATAGTGAAAAAGACTGTATAAAGGATATATATATATATATAGAGAGAGATATATATGAATCACTTAGCTGTACAACAATAATTAATATAACATTGTAAGTCAACTTCACTTAAACAAAAAACAAATAAAAGAACCAAAGGAAAAAGTACATGAAAAGTGTTTTGCAAACTTAAAATATCATCCTGTACAAACAATGAAACTGTTCTGAGTTCAATCCTATTATTTCCTGTTGTTCAGAGCATTAAGGGTTCAAAGACAATAAATTCTTCAAATGTATGAAATCTTGTCATACACTAATATTGTTCCTTTGAGAGCTCCTAGCTGGGCACACAGTAGCTTGTCAGTAAGTATTATTTGAATTAAACTTTCAGGAATATAGTGTTTATCAAGTTGTTTTTAATTAAAAAGCAAAACATTGATCATAAACATCAGTTCTGAAAGATGAAACTAGAAGTATCTATTAGCTTACCTATTAAGTCGAGTTTCTGAGAATTTCCCAACATTTTTGCCACTATCTTTTTGGAATTATAGAGCATCAATACATTTAGAGCCCATTCAGAAAAACATTTATCAGTACTCCCTCCAGAAGCCATCACACATGGTGTATGGTTCTTGTCCAGTGATGGGAGATAATCCTCAGTTTCCTAATTAGAGGCAGCCTTTAATGTAATTGAAACATGTACCCAATAACAGCTCCATCCTCTAATCAGCACACCATGGCTTCACACTTACTCTGAAATTTTATTTTATGTTGAACTGAGCGTTGCATCATTTTTACAGTACAGTAACTAGCACTGATTGCTGAAATCCTAATTCTTCAAATGTTTGAATGCTGGAAAGTTTTATGAGAAATACTAAGGAAATCCAGCTGGAGGTAGGAAGGATCAAATGATGAGAAGTGGAGATTACAAGCTGGAAATTTTCACTCCAGGAGAAACACTTCCTTGAATCTTATGACCTCGTTCTGATCTTTTTCTACAAACCCTGCATTCCAATTCCCTATCACCTCACCCAGAGCATCGTAATAGATAGTCTTTCCTTGAGATAGGGCTGATAGATTTTTTTCCTAGTTTTGCATAATATCGTGATGAAAAGCATGATTTTAATTTAAGCAGAACAATGACATATGCGTCACAGTTTACATAGCTTCTATCCCATTTGGAACCCTTCCTATTTGATAACATTCCTCTATCATTATTACAAATCCACAAAGAGAAAAAATTATGAAGAATTAAATTAGCCTCCAAAATTTTCCTCCTTCTTATGCTATATATTATGTTACCAGGAATGAAGACGAGTTAGGAAAAGCTGAGAAAGAGTGAGGAGAGTAGGAAACAGCAGCTGTTTTAATGAAAAGCAACAACAAAAAAATTTCTCTTGTTCTTAGATAGGAGAGTTTAAGGATAGCGGTGAGGGTGAACTGAATACAGTGTGAGCTCTGAGGTCAAACTAGCTGGTTCAAAGGCTTGCTCCGCCCCTTACTAGCTGTGTAGACTTGAGCACTCTTCTTAACTTCTCTGTGCCTCAGCTGTTTCTTGGAAAAACAAGATAATATGAACACCCACTTCATATGGTTATTCTGTGGATAAAAAAATAGCTAATTATTATAAAGGACATAGGCTAAGCCTGGCAAATAGTAAGGTCTAATAAATATTAACTGGTGTTACTGTTACTTTAAAAAAATCTTTGGTCTTCCTTACATCAGATTTTTGCCACGGGTTAAGATTTTTCCACAAGTGTTAACATCTGACTTAGAAGTAGGAGGCATATATCCTAGTCCCTTTGAAGGTAAGGGCAGTGGTCTGGTCTGGTCTTTCCTGGCTCTCACATTCAGGGCTCCAATGAGGACATCAGATCCATCAAACCCTCAGGCTACAAACACTCTAGAACAGGGAGGAATTCTTAAGAATAGCCCATTTCCCATATTTTCTGATGAACAGAAAAACTCAGGGGAGCTCTGGCTGGATTTCTTATCAAGGTCTGCATGTCGGGCATAGGCCTGGAGTGGTGATAACCTGGCTGAGTATGTCCAGGTCCTCCTTGTGACCCATCCTGCTCTGGCCAAAACATACCCACTTTATTTTCTGAGTATTAACTGAGGACTTCTAAAACCTAACCTATGCCTGGCTAGAGAGAAAATGGACCTAGAAGACCAAAATACAAGTTTCTTGAAGACCAGACCATATCTTACATTCATCCCATTTCTCACAGAAAACCTAGTGCTTTGTCCCACTCTTCACAGTAGGTCTTACAAACAGTGTTGATCAAAAATGCCAACTTAGTTTGAGTTCCAATAATATACTTAACTGTCATCCTCTCCTCACCATTAGCATGAGTTAACTTATGGACATGTGGAAAAGATCATGAAAAAAAAATAGCATGAAATAAAAATTTCAAATTCCTTTTTATTGCTGAACTCCTATCATGTTCCTTATTAAATATAAAGGTTAACAGACTACACACACACACACACACACACACACACACACACACACACACAGAGGTTTCCTGAGGGGGTCACTGCATCAACACACTGATATTCCTCAAAAGTCTTTCCACCCTCACACATCAGCAGCTGCCCACCTCGGAGGACACGTCCACCAGCACACATAAAATTACTCTGTCAAATCAAAAGGCATTTTTTGGCTTCAAATGAATGGCAAACTTTGGATGGCAGCCAAATCCTATTTATCAATGTAACAAGCCATATTTACCTATTGCTTCATCTCCCTAAATTGTTTTCCAACCTCAGGACGTGTTGTTTGCAGCTTAATTTAGCACTAGTTTCTCTGTGCTGGAAACTTCTCCCACATGTTTTACCTTATTCTTTCTTCCTACAAAAGTAGACACTGACTAGAACAGCTCTGGCAAGCAGCTATTACAATGGATTAGCGCCTCTGCCTTAAGCACAGTCTTTTTTCTGCCCCTTAGGGACTGCGCAGCTATCAGATGTAATTTTGATTCCTCTGATTTTAGCAATCACGCATGGGAGATAGAAATCTCTCTCTGACAACATAGTGGAACATGTTCCAGTCAGGGACGCAAACACGGTTGCCTCTAAGATAGAGAATGCTGAAAAGGATGGCATCTGTGGAAAAAGAATGCAGGAGTAGATCAATTCAGAATTCAGGCCTCAACTTGGGAGATGGCTAATCTTCTGCCAATCATTGCTGGAGGTTCTGTTTCCACATTTACTGCAACCTGGACATCTCGGACCAGAAACCAGCACTGGACACAAGTGGAGATGACAATGTGATTTTGAAGTACAGCTAGTACAGACAATAAACATGTTTTGCACAAGAACGCACCTCAGAGTGGCCCCAAGTTAAGATCTTTGAGATAGATCAGCAGAAGCCACACAGAGGAGAATGTAAGTAGGTAGGTTACTTACATTACCTACCTGGCTTGGGTCGGGGAGGGGACAGGTCAGAAATCAGACCCTGGTTGTTTCTTCCTCTAATACAACAGGCAATGTCAATGCCAAATCCTCACAGCCCCGATTTTGTATTTCTCATCAGCTTAACGGGCTCAGTGCCCTCCTTTCAGCCAATCCCTGAATCTCTCAGCCCAGCACTTTTTTTTTTAATTGAAGGGTAATTGCTTTACAAACTTTGTTGTTTTCTGTCAAACCTTAACATGAATCAGCCACAGGTATACATATATCCCCTCCCTTTTGAACCTCCCTTCCATCTCCCTCCCCACCCCACCACTCTATGTTGATTCAGAGCCCCTGTGTGAGTTTCCTGAGCCACACAGCAAATTCCCATTGGCTGTCTATTTTACATATGGTAATGTAAGTTTCCATGTCACTCTTTCCATACATCTCACCCTCTCCTCCCCTTTCCCCATGTCCATAAGTCTGTTCTCTATGTCCATTTCTTCATTGTTTCCCTGTAAATAAATTCTTCAGTACCATTTTCTAGATTCGGATATATGCATTAAAATACGATATTTATCTTTCTGACTCACTTCATTCTGTATAATAGGTTCTAGGTTCATCCACCTCATTAGAACTGACTCAAATGCCTTCCTTTTTATGGCTGAGTAATATTCCATAGTGCATATGTACCACTTCTTTATCCATTCATCTGTCAATGGACATCTAGGTAGCTTCCATGTTCTAGCTATTGTAAATAGCTTCTGACAGTATCCATGATCAATGCCTTTGCCAGACTTTTAAGGTCCTGCAACTCAAATCTCTCCAGCCATGTTCCTCCCACTTCCCTGGGTACCCTCTACCTCAGGTGAACATCCCTCTCCTTGTTTTGTGCCCCTCAAGTGTCATCATTTTCACATGCAAAATCCTCTGTTCCCTACCTCATCAGTTTTCCCACCCACTGTTCAACTTTCTGATCAATCCCCACATTTTCCTCCACGCCTCCTATGGCTATTCCACTCACACCCACCTTCCTTTTCTCTTCTCCTGTCACATACTAGCCACAGGGTGGCCATTAACTACACATTCTTAGACAGTGTCTGTCATGGTTAATTTTCTGTGTCAATTTCACTGGGCCACAGGATACTCCGATAGCTGGTTAAATATTATTTCTGGGTGTGTCTACACTATTTCCAAGTGTACCTGTGATGATGTGTCCAGAAGATATCAATGTTTGAATTGGTAAACTGAGTAAGAAGACAGCCCTCCCCGTGGTGGGTAGCCATCATCTAGCCAGCTGAAGGCCTGAATGGATGCAAACTCAGGGGAAGGCTGAATTCATTCTTTGTGTGAATGCACGAGCTGGAACACTGATCTTCTGTCCTCAGTGCCAGGGGTCTTCAGAGCCCTCCAGTTCAGACTGAAAACTATACCACTGAGTCCCTGGCTCTTAGGTATTCAAACTATACCACTGCTCTTTCTGGGTCTCCAGCTTGCAGACAGCAGATAGTAGGACATCTCAGCTTCCATAACACTGAGCCAATTCCTATGGTAAATACCTTTCTAGATATGTATGAGTATGTTCTTGTTCAGTCGCTCAGTCATGTTGAACTCTTTGTGACCCCATGGGAGCTTCACCAGCTCCCAGCACTAGCTCAAATTCATATCCATTGAGTTGGTGGTGCCATTCAACCACCTCTGTTGTCCCTGTCTCTCCCTGCCTCCTATCTTTCCTAGCATCAGGGTCTTTTCCAGCAAGTCAGCTCTTCACACCAGAGTACTGGAGTTTAAGCTTCAGCATCAGTCCTTCCAATGAATATTCAGGATTGATTTCCTTTAAGATTGACTGGTTTGACCTCCTTGCATGTGTATGTTGTAGACAGATATATATTTTAGATAGATAAATATATATGCACACATATGTAAGTATATATAGATACAGAAACATATATGTGTATATATACCTATATATACATCCATAAAGATATATAGATATCTCTGATTGGCTGTGTTTCTCTGGAGAGCCCTAATACAGTTTCTTTTGTTTCTTTTTGTATTATTTATATTGTTTCTTTTAATATTTTTCCCCAACTAGACTGAGTTTCCCAAAATCAGGACCAATCCTTTACGTTCTTTCAGTATCTCTCATAGCTCTCATATCTCTAACATAATATTTAACAGATAGGAAGTAACCAACAATTATTTCCCGATTACTTATTATTATTCTGTCCTCATTACATTGCCAACTGATATATGCTTGCCCTGTGTCGAAGATGTAATCTCTTCAAATGAAGATTCCCCAAAAGCTGTGGGGAACATAGGTCAAGGTTTATCAAGTACTGACCTTAGGATATATTTTTTATCCATCAGAATTATTTTTTAATTGACCATTATTTCAAAATTAGAACATGTCACATAAAATCTGAACTCCAAACTTCTCTTGGAAAACCTTAAAAACCAGGAATTCTGTGCTCACATTCCTGCAGGCCAGAAACTGCCTTGGGATAAATAACTAGCTGCCTCCTTCAGATGGGTTTTGTGTGGTCCAATCTGCTATAGTCACCAGCCCTCTTGTGGTGTTCCAAACCCTGAGTGTCAGAGGTCATTTATTGTCACATGCTATGCTGTGCTCAGCTGTGACCAACTCTTTATGACCCCATGGACTAGAGCATACCAGGCTCCTCTTTCCATGGGATTTTTCCAGGCCAAGATTGCTGGAGTGGGTTGCCATTTCCTCCTCCAGGGAATCTTCCCAGCCTAGGGATCAAACCTGTATCTCCTGCATTGTCACGCAGATTTTTTACCATTCAGCCACCAGAGAAGCCCACACATTTATTGTCATACTGAACTGCTATTTTACAACTAATAGAGAAATGGCTGCTGGGTCTATCAACCTATCACAGGAGACAGATTAAAAGACAGACACAAAGGCTACTTGTTTCAAAAAACTGGATAGAGAATATAAGCCTTTAAAAAAGCAACACATACATCGGTATGCTCAGCATGCAAACAAATCATATTAGTGTCTTTTCTTATACCCCACCCTCCTCATTCACTCATACTGGGTCTCAAGGGCAATCACATTTGTGACTCCTGATATAGGTCCTAAGTAAGTATATGAACTAATGGTAGTGTATCAGTCAAGTAGGCTAAATTATGTTGCAATAAGAAAAAGCCCAGTAACAACTAATATTATTTCTTATTCATTCTACATGTCCAGTAATAGTGGACTCTGCTCCAGGTTTCTTAGATCTGGCTGACAGAACAATCACCATCTCAAATACACCAATTACAATTATAAGCAGAACAAGGACTCTAGAAAGAGGTGGTCTCCCATTGGCAACTGAATGTTTCAGTGTGAAAATGCCACATATCACTTCTACTCACAACTCTTAAACCAAAATTAGTCATATGACCCCAATCCAACCACAAATAAACACAAGCCCACCTTGTGCCTGAGGACAAAGAACGACAAGTAATGAATAACACTGATGACCACCCTCATGAGGCCAGTGGCACTTGACCTTGAGAATGCTAAACCTGCCCTTGGAGCATGAAGAGCAGCCAGTGGTGGTTACTTTCCTGATGTGCTCCCTGGATCTTCAGCTGGACAGATAAGGTCCAGCAGAGCTTCTGTTCACAGCCATTGCACAAAAGAGTTCTACTTTGTTGAGTTATTTGAGAATTGCTAGAGAAGTATAAGAGAACTGAACAGTTCTTTAAAATTGTGGCTAATCCTAAGTGCCTGCACACCTGAGCCATTGACAGCACATTGGTAAGAACGATGCTTTGGCCTCTAGTTTAAGTCACCCTGTTATGCCTGGACCCATGGCAAGACTACCATGCCACAGGGGTAAGAACTTTATCAAGAGGGATGGAATTTGTTCAGAAGGGAAACACAATTAGAAGAGGTGCACATGCTCATTGGGCAAAACCATGTCTAATTCAATATTTTGTAGGGCACCTTGCATATTATCGCTTTAAACTGTTGAACAACTTTAATAATATCCTTGAACCTGATTCTTCAATGGGTACATCATAAAAGCCATCTTCAAAAGTGATGCTAGAAAAATTACACTTACAGCTTAGTGTTATTTCCAACAAGTATCAGAACACTACTTGTAATGTGTTAAAAGTACCCATTTAATTTGCCTTTTCAATATCACAATGAAAAAAATCAAAGAATAAGAATGCATTTTTGAAGCCTTTAATAGGCCTGACCATTCAGTGTATCTATGTAGCATCTCTGCATCCATCTCCAGAAACCAGCAAACTCTCTGGAACACACTCAGCACGATTTGACTTGAGTCCTCTTTATTCTCAACGTTGAAAATATCCACACACTCTTTTTATTACACGCACTGACAATTCTCCCTAAGTCTCCTTGTGTGGGACAGAAAACACTTTAAACAGAACTCAATATATCATAGAGAATAATGAAGGCTTTAAAAAAAAAAAAGTGCAGATAAAGATAGCTTTACAAATAAGCCAGGACTCTCATAAATTGCTACCTGCTGAAAGCACACAATGAGGGCCCTGTCATAAAAATCACAGTGAGATAATAACAGTTTTATTTAATAAAACCCGGTGACCAACTGAACACATGTATTAAGAATTATTCAGTCAGAATGACTTTTTGTAATTTCTTACCAGCTGCGATGTCAGAAATAGAGACAGTATTTCCAGTGAGCTCAGCTGGAACGCGCACAGGCAACAGCGGGCCGTCTTGATGTCTGTATTCTGAAGTCTAATCTGCCTGTTTGGTCACTCTCAGTGTACCACCCACACAGGCAAGACATCTGAAGTTTCCAAAGTTTGCTTCATAATGAACATCCCTGTAACAACAGCCAACAAGAAAATGGTTTTCTATGAATTCTTTAAAAATTGGAATCCTAACATGTATTCCAATATGATCTAAGAAATAAAAACAATAGGACCAAATATGGATGGTACTTTCACTGTGAAATTTCCATGGAGGACCATGAAAACCTCTATTACTAGTATCATGAAAAGATATTTCTCTAAATCATACACACGCACACACAATGACAACAACAACAGATGAAAGTCCCAGAACACACAGAATACTGGGGACTCCTCCAAGTTCTCAAACGACTTAATATTCCATTGAAATGGTCCCCTTCTGCCATCAGATAGCCACACCTGGCTCTCCAGAAAGGTTCAGCCTGTGATATTCCAAACAAGCGTAACAACCCCAAAGATCCCAGAGGATGATACAGAGAAATGTTTGAGCTCAATGATTTGGAACCATCAGGACATGTGGGGCCCCATGAGTAAGTCTAGTAGGAGAAGGTGGGGAAGAAAGGGAGGCTGTGAGGCAGTGGAGTGTCCCCTGGCAAAAAAAGTTGATGCCCAATTAGATTTAGAAAAAGTGACAAAGAGTTGATGCCCAATTAGGTTTAGAAAAAGCTCTTCTCTGTAAACCTCAATTACCTGTGATGCCTTATGACATTCAGCATTTACAAAGTATAATTACACAATAGTGTCTGACATTTAACGTCTATAGATAATTTAAAAGACTTCTACTTCAAAAAGGCTGCTCATGAGCAATAGTAATCACTTCAATTAGCTTGGCACCATTACAATGTAACAAGACCATTTGACTGCCTATTAGAAGCAGCCAAGCTCTTCAAGTGTGTTAATTTAGCAGTCACTGCTAATTTCTGGGCTTTGCTGTATTTGCATAGGAAAACACAACCCTCTAAGCAAAAGAGGAAGTTTCACTCCCAAACTGGCTTCCTATTCTTAGTGGGGCTTTTTTTCTTTTCACATGAAAAAAAAAAAAATCAGGAACATATTCAATACATGGGCATCTCTAAATAGTACTGATAAGACTCTTACCCAATTTAAACAAAGCATTAGTTCTCCAAGTTTCATAGCATATCTATGTATATATATAATTATATAATACATAAACATATATCAACATATATATTAGCGAACATACAACATACATTGGACAGTATATATTATTATAATCAATATATTTATAATACCCATTATACAATATCTAATATATAAGATACATATTAAAATGTATGTAAAGTTAACTAGATAATATCGAAGCTGGAAAAAAGCAGAAATTTTCACTTCTAAAAAAAAAATCTTCAATGGCAAAAGCCAAACTGCCAGAACTGGAGTTACCAATGTACAGTCTCCTTGATTATTCAATTGACACTTTTGTTACTGTTATGCTTATCATTGACAGTACTCTGCATAAATAAATTGGACTTTTTTTAAATCATATTCTTAAACATGGATATAATTTGCCTCTTACCCAAAAGACTATTTTCTAGAACAGGAAGAAGCTTACCAACTGTGTTGCAGTGTTGCAGTATACGAAGTCTCTCTCTCTCTCTCTCTCTCTCTCTCTCTCTCTCTCACACACACACACACATCCCCCTAGAGATTATAACACAGGCCTTTCGACTTAAAGTTCAATAAAAATATATCCGACATGTTTCATGGCCAAGCACTGTTGGATACTAGAAGCTTGTGAGCAGAAAATCTCATAAATAACTTTTGAAATTGTCTGGACTCCTAGTTGAGTGTTCTTTTGCCAGAATGCAATCTTATTTTCTAACTGGTGTTCTCCTGTTTCTAATCTCTTTGGGCTCTGACCTCATCTATCACTATTAGCTACCTATTTAGGCAGGTATATCCTCTTTTGATACTGAAAAGGTTCCAAATATTCCTCTACTTTTTTATGCAATATAGCTCCCACATCTCATATTACATAAAATATCCACTTACAAACCACTGTATTCCATGCTTCTTATATTCACAAAGTTGTGTAATCATCACCACTATCTAATTACAGAATACTTTTTAACCCAGAAAAGAAATCCCACCAATTAGCGTCACTACCATTCCCCTTCCCTTGACAAATTCATCTACTTTATGTCTCTCTGAATTTGCCTTTAAAACATTTTACATAAATGGAATCATATCATATGTGGCCTTTTTTATCTGCCTTCTTTCACTCAGCATAATGTTTTCAAAGTCCATGCATGTTATACCACGTATAACTACTTCATTCATTTTAATGCCTGAATAATATTCCATGATATGGCTATACCACATTTTACTTATCCATTCATGACTTGATGGAAACTTGAGTTGTATCCACTTTCCGGCTACTTTAAATAAAACTATTAATGCTTATGTTATGTAAGTGTATGTTTTTATTTCTCTTGGATATTACTGTGGAGTGGAATTGCTGGGTCATAGGGTAAATCTATTTTCAGCCACTTAAGACACTGCCAAACTGTTTGTCAAAGTGATCACATCATTTTGGATTCCTGCCAGCAACACATGAGGGTTCTAAATTCTCCACATCTCTTTCCACATCTTAGTGGGTATTAAAGGGTACCTCGTTGTGACAGAGGATGTCTTTCCATTTATTGACATTTTCTTTAACTTCTTTCAATAATGCTTTATAGTTTTCAGTGTCCCAGGGACATGACTCCTCTCAGCCAGGTAATTGGCAACTCTGCCTTAGCCTTCCCTTCCAGAGCCCCAAGGTCTGCCAGATGGAGAGTTTAAGGACTTCTTGGGCCTTTAGTCTTGGTGCGTAGACCTCTCAGCATGCACACAGCCTGCGTCTGTATATGGCCTTACAGATTCCCAAGAATACATCAAAGGTTTTCAAAACCTTGATGAGATATCATTCCTCAACTTTTTCTTTTCAGCATTTAGCTACATTTTTTTTAACCCTAACTATTATTCCCACTTCAGGGATCCTCAAAGCTAAACTAAAAATACTTTTGACAAATGCCCTTGGAAAATAACTTATTACTAAATGAGCTTTGAGTCAGAACAAATAAAGGTGGCCTTAAGTGGGGTGCTCCAGGGAACTGCCAGACAAGTCAAATAACAATTTTCTAGAAATAAGACTTTGAAAGAACTCCAACTCCCTTCTGTGCCCTGTGGTGGTTTCCTGGGTAACAGGTTTTCAGTGTGACTGTGGGCTGCTGGCTTTAAACTCACCACAAAGTTCAAGTGAGGGGAACGGGAATAAGGCAAATTCAGTGCCACAGTGATCACTGTTCTTACTGAGATTCAGCCAGTTTTCTTGAATAAATGTTCCTCAGATTGCTACAAGCTTTGTTTAATTTCCAGAGCTCTGAAAAGTTGATTCTGGCAATTTTTTCCCCAGTTTTCTCATGGAAAAATGAAACAAGAGAATTTTTGGAGATATTTATTCTATCAGTTTCACCCAAGTCAATCCAAAAAATCTTCCTTTTCTAAAATCCCAATTCTTCGTTTGATTCAATCTGTCCCCAGATTATTTTCTCATCACTTACTTTCTTCTCATCCTCCTCCAATTAACAGAATTCTCCACTCCAATCAAATTGATTTCCTTTCTGTTTCCTAAATATGTCATGTTCATTCCTGCCTGAGGCCTTTCATATGTTCTCCTCACTTGCACTCTGCCCTTCCCCACTCTGTGGCCATCAAAACACTGTGCATCCACGGAGCCCTGCCCAGGCCCACCCTGTTTCCCTGAGCACTCCAACCCACACAGGACTTCTCTCTTCTGACAAAACCTAAGTCTCTTACATTCATTGTATCAGCTGACTTTATTTTCTGGTACGGCTCTTTCTTCATGAATCATAACTTATCTAATAAACAAGACTATAAGCCACTTGAAAATGAGTCCACCTTACAAGTCCACACTTAAATTATAATTACTCCTGAATTGAACCAGACAGAAGTAGACTTTCAGATTCCTTTCAAAGTGGTTCACAGCCACTTTCACACCTTCATTCTTCTATCTGTATTTTCTTAAACACAATGTTCCTTCGGGGCACAAATTAAATGAATTGGCATTCCTTCTCTCTGTAACAGGAGGAAGAGAGACTTTTAAGAATTGCACCAACTGGCTTTTTTCTATGATGAGCTTCAGAAGACATTAGACAGTAACTTGAAAAATATATGAATAAGAGTGAACCTCCCTCAAATTTTTCAAGCAGATAAATATGAGAAATGAACAGATATTCTCTTATGGTTGATTTTTACTAACCTAGCATATGGTTCATTTAATCTACTTGATATATTTTTCTTCTTAGTTTCATTATGCATGTCCAAGGATTTACTAATGACACAGTAAATTCAAATCAATTTGCTTACTTATCCATTTGAGTGGTAAGTAGTGTGTGTGTGTGTGTGTGTGTGTGTGTGTGTGTGTATCTAAAGCTGTGTGGAACACCTAGTAGATAGTAGTTAAACAAAAGATAATAGACAATCATTATCAATATCATCAATAGCAGCAGAGAAGAAATTCTCACTACTGAGATTCCCTGAGCTTGTCATATTCAAATTCCAAGATGCTCAACATAGAAAAGAGAACAGTTATTATCAGGCAATATGAGTGAAATATGGTATATTAACAGCAGAATAGAATCATGCATATATTATGTGACTATAAACAATTACATTTCTATATACTGAATGTTTGTCACCCCAAAATTCCTATTTTGAAAATCTAACCCTCAATGTGAGAGTATTTGGAGGTAGGGTCTTGGAAGCTGACTAGGTCATGAGGGTATAATCATCATGAATGGCACTGGTACCCTTATAAAAGACACCCCACAGAGATTTCTTGCCCCTTCTGCCATGTGAGGACATAGAAAAAAGATGGTTGTCTATCAACCTGGAAATGGGTTCTACCAGGTATCCAATCTGCTGGCACCTTGATCTTGGACTTCCAAGCCTTCAGAACTGTGAGAAATAAATTTCTGTGTTTATAAACCAGTCTCTGATATTTTGCTACCGCAGCCCAAATGGACTAAGACATCTATATAACATTGTACAAATAGTAATTAAATCTTTGTCACCTGTCCATCCCCAAAAACAGGCTATCATGGTGAGCAAAAGAGAAATAAAAAATAATGGACACTTAAGGCCACATACTAACAGTCTCATGAAATAAAACAGTGCTTTTTAATAAACTTTTTCAAGTTACTCTTCCTAAGAGGTAGCAAGACCACTTTTCTCAAGTTCCTTTTGATTAGATTTTAAAGATATCCACCTGCTTTGAAAAACTCAAGTGGCTGAGATGAAATAAGGCATCAGTGATCTTCAACCATCATTCAAGGCTTTGTTTTCCTAGTTTGAATGATGGTTCAGGTAAAACTTTTACCCTGAATTGTCAAGTATTTCATGAGAGTATATTTTCTTATATTTAAGCACCAAGACTTCTTCTTCCATTTTGCCTTCTAATAGCTTCTGCCAGCCTGGCATGGCTCCCTCTCTGACCGCACGTGCAACCATTCACCCTGACACCAGTGATCTCAGTCTTCATGTCCCTGCTTCACTGCCTGTGTACTCAGTGTTCCCTTGTTACCGTGACAGCTCCTCCCTCAGGTTCCTGCAAGGTGTGCTCACCCCCCCAGCCTTAGGTCTCTGCTCCAGTGTTCCTCTATCAGCAAGGCCTTCCTTGACAACCTATTTAAACTAGCAACCACCCCAACCTCCTCACTTTGCACCCCACTTCCCTGACTTACTCTGTTCCTTAGCAGTCACCACGAACTGAAACAATATATCTCCTTTGTTCATTGCATGCTTCCCAAAACTAGAATGTAAGCTACACAAGATCAGGGACTTGCACCCCTTTCATTCACTGCTTTATCCCCGACATCTTACACGGAGTAGATGCCTAAAAGACACTGCCATGAGGGACTTCCCTCCTGGTCTAGCAGTTAAGAATCCACCTACCAATGAAGGCGGCACAGGTTTGATCCTTGGTCTAGGAAGATCCCACATGCCTCAGAGCAATCCCACATGCCTCAGTGCCACATCACTGAGCCTGTGCTCCTCAACGGGATCAACTCAGACGCCTCCCAGGGTTAGGCAGGTAAAGCAAATGTGAGAAAAAGCAACAGGGATGAAAGCGTGACAGGCACTTTCAGAAACACGATGGGCAAAGCTGACATGAAAGGACACAGCAACCATAGTGTCCACACAATCCGTAAAGCTATTCAGTGCCAAGACAGTAAGGTGGCGCTGTGGTGAGCCACAAAGCTATCAGAAAAGGTGTGGGTCCAAGGGCAAAAGGGCCAGTTTCTTTTTAAGGCCACCCCATGGACAAAAGCATGGCTTTGGAGGGATTTTGACCAGAGCCAGAAACAATCACCTTGAAAATGCTATGAGTCTTGAAAGGTCGCTCCCTCTGTGAAATTAAAATAGAAACAAAAATCTTCCACTGGCCTGATACTGAGAAAAAGAAACTGTCAATTTAGATGTCTCAACTCTCCTTCAAAACTGAAAGTAAAGCAAACATTTTCATTCAAAAATATGAGTTTCCTACTCATACATGTTTCCTGAGAGAAATATGAAAGGATGTACATGAGCAAGAAGAAAACTGATCCTAAACATATGGAGGAAGATGTGAGAAGTATCAATCAATGAACAAATAAGCTGGTTTCTAAAAAGTTAGAAACTAAGCATGAATGGATGGTAAAAGTCAAGAATATTAACTAATTCTAGGAGTTTTTCTTAAAGTGAAAACTAAGCTAGATATAAATATGAAAGAATACAGGGAAAATATGGAGATTAAAGAATTCTAAGATCTTATAGTTTTGGAGAAGAATATAGAGATACTGATTCTTAGCTTTAAAGTATGTATGTGGCAGTTGTTTCATCAAAAGAATAGAAATAGCATATCTAAGTCTCAAAGAGCAAACAAGTTAGACTAATATAAGGGAGAAAGTGATTTTAAAATAGAAGCAATGTGAATAGAGAACACAAAGTTATTATACAGTAGAATAAATCCAAATGTTTTAGTAACAACTACAAAAATAAATAAACTCAACAGCTCAAAGAAAGAGATGTTGAGATTAGATTTTTAACACTCTTGTATTTTCCATTGAAGTGGTTACCTTGAGGTGGGAGGGGGGAGGTTACTGACATGAATGGAAATTTTTTGGAATGATTGAAATTTTCTATGTTCATCTGAGTTGGGGCTACAGAAGTATTCACGGAGCTTTACTTTTAAAATTTATTTTCCTATAACTAAGTTTTTAAACAATGTGACTGTTAAATACATATTTAAACAAAGTTAAATACTAAACACACTTTATATTATTTATTAATTTCAACTTAGCTGATTTTTAAAGTATTTTCAAGATAATACAGTTTTCTGAATCTCCCTTAAACATTTTTTTTAACCTCCCAGCCACTAGAATTTGAAGGTATACATGCAAAAATGTTTGTACTACTTTGAAATGGCACAAAAAGGGAAGTAGAATTTACAAAGTATCAGGGGAGCGCTTGTTTTTAGTAGGAGAATCAAGGCAGGTTCCCTGCAAGAGATGGTCTTAGAATCAAGTCATGAAGATTGGTTAAGACAGAGAATAGCCAAATGGGGTAGGTAAAGTGAAGACATGCCAAGTGGAGGATTCCAATTGGGCACCCACGAAGGAGGAAATGTTAAGGAAAGATTAGAACCAAGGGTTTTTAGTGCTGGTTTTTTTAAGCTTTCCTTCTTTATTTATTCCACAATTATCTATTACTCACCATATGCTCAGCACTAGAAATAGGCAAACAGTAAGACATACAGCCTGTTATCAAGTAGATTACAATCCAACCTCATGATTTGTAGAGTCCATATTTGCAAATTCACTTAATTAATTTATAACTACAAAATCAATACTTGTGGCACTCATAATTATTAGAGAAATGCAAATCAAAACTACAACAAATTATCACCTCACACCAGTCAGAATGGCCATTATTAAAAAGTCCACCAACAATAAATGCTGGAGAGAATGTGGAGAAAAGTGTAGTGAACCCTCCTACACTGTTGGTGGGAATGTAAATTGATGCAGCCATTATGGAAAACAGTATAGAGGTTCCTTAAAAACTAAACATAGAACTATCATGTGATCCAACAATCCCACTCCTGGTCATCAATCTGGAGAAAAACATAATCTGAAGGATACATGCACCCCAATGTTCACTAGCAGCACTAGTGACAATACCCAAGATATGGAAGCAACATAAATGTCCATCAGCAAAGAAATGGATAAAGATGTGGTACAAACATACAATTAGATGATACTCAGCCATAAAAAAAAATGAAATAATGCCATTTCCAGCATCATGGATGGACCTACTGATTATCACACTAAGTGAAGTAAATCAAAGACAAATACCCACATGATATCACTTATATATGAAATCAGAAATGTGAAACAAACTTATTTACCAAACAGATTCACAGACATAGAGAACAGGGTTTTGGTTACAAAGGGAGAAGGGGAGGCATGGATTGGGAATTAGAGATTTCCACATGCAAACTATTACACATAAAATAGATAAACAACAAGATCCTACTATACATCACAGGGAACTAGATTCAATATCCTAAAATAAACTAGATTGGAAAAGAATAGGAAAAAGCATATGTATTCATATGTATAGCTGAATCACTTTGCTAGACACCAGAAACACAACACTGTAAGTCAACTATGCTTTAATAAAAAGAAAATACTTGTGGCAGTTTCACAGTCATCTGTAGACAGGGGTACGAATAGGGTGCAATTTGAGTCACTCAAATCCATTTCTGCCGGAGGCCAAACAAACCAGTGCTCTGCCTTCCTGTTTCAGCTTTCACACTGTAAACAAACATCCGTTTTGCACTCGATTTAGTGCTACAGTTCTCATATCTTTACACTTTTCATGGGTGATTTCACTATTTTTAAGCTTTTTATTGAAATATTTTTGACATACTGTATAAATTTAGAGTATAAATGCTGACTTGACACATTGACACATAGTAATATGAATGCCATTGTGGTAATTAGCAGGGACAGAGGGGTTTGCTAATTACAGAGGTAATTAGCAGGGACAGAGAGTGTTCCCAGAAAGGGACACTGTAAGAATGAAAGAACAGAGAACAAGACATGTTAGGGGAACAGGCAGGATGGAGAAGAGGAACATGAATCACAATGGAGAACCCCAAAGGTTTCTGAATGGGACAGAAATAGGGAGTCTGCAGCAGAGTACAGGGGCTGGGGATGTGGTGTGGAGGCTGCCACAGCAGTTGCCTGCCTTGAACTTGAACTTGAGCTGGTGAGCCTTGGCAGCAGTGGGCAGAGCCATCAGACAAAGCTAACGTCCTCTGTTCAATCCACTCAACAATGCAGAAGAGGAGAAGAGAAGACAGGTATCCAGTCCTTGTAAACACACTCTGAAGAGCTTATCTGAACATGTAACGCAGAGGAAATTCTCTGAGGCCAGAGATAAAGCCAGAGAGGCGGCCCACAAAATAAGCCAGCTCTGCAAATACCAGACACCGATCTTGGGGGTCAGAGATCTCTGTTTAGGAACTTCGCATTTTAGAAGAAGAAGGTAAAACCTGGGCACTACCCCAGACAGAGAACTGAACTGGAGACCCCTTATGAAGCTGGACTCTCAAAGGGCCACCCACACCCACTAGACAAGAGGTAACAGAAAAAGTTTGTGCTGCAGAAACACGCAGTTAGGCATCTGTGCACAGGCCAACTCTACTCTCATTGTGTGGGCAGAAGGATCCGAAAGTGAGAACTTTAAGTGAACCCAAAGTGACGCTGCTTCTAGGGCTTGGCAGAAGCACCTATCACATCAGCCTCAAGGAATTCTCTCAAAGTTCCCGTTAACACTGACTCACAATTAAGTTTACAAAGTTCACAAGGGACAAAGGTACCTTAGACAAGAGTCAACTGAAATAACCATCAACACAAGCAGGCCCCAAAAGACTTCAGATATTAGAATTCTCAAGTATAAAATATATTAAATGTTTAATATACTTAATATTTAATATATTCAAAGAAATAAAGAATTAAAACCCATGATACAGTACTCTGGGTTAAGATGATTAATTAAATTATCATCTAATTTTGTCCTTCTAAAACCCAGATTAACTTGCAGAATCATAAAGCTAAGGAACAAGCAGCACCACCTACTTCTGGAACAGGGGGCTAAGAGTTGGGGAGGGAGGAGAGAGAAGCCAATAAGGAGAAGGATTGGGTGAACCCTGTTTGAGAATCAGTTCAATCCTAGATCTCTACCTCTTCCCCAATGCCAATGGGTAATAGTGTTTCTCCAACCCTGACAAAGCTCTCCAAGTTTATTCTACATGAAACAGTCTTTGAACTGGGGTATGCAAAGTACATTTGAAGGCCTGTATTCTGTACCAAATGTATATATTTAGATTAGCAACCACATGCTTTTAATAGTGAGAGCTTCAGCCTCCTCCCAGCACCACCCACAGGAGCATCAGCAGCCAGACTCTTATCTAAGATAGGAGCTTTGTAGGTATTTCTCTGGGAAGCTGACCTAACCAGAGGAAAAACCTAAAGAAAATGACATCAGGGGCTCCACAGAAAACAATTCACCCACATCACTCTGGAGTGAAACTCAAAGTCAAGTTTTTCAGTTCCCACAGGCTCAGAGCCAGTGTATTTTTCAGTCCCTCACTATAAACCATGAGCAGGCAGCCAAAGATTACCAGAGATCAAAGAAATACTTTAAAAGGGGAGAAAAATAGAGAAATTAATGAACAAAAATAACTTAGAAGAAATGTAGACTTTGCAGGGAAAAATAAACCTAAAAATTTAAGTATATTATTAATATCTTCAGAGATAAAAGAATCTATTGTATCCATGAAAGGAAAGGATTTCTAATAAGAAATTAAGAGATCTCAGAAGAATTTCATGTATTGGGGAAATGATAGTTAATGAGTAGATTAATTTATATTGTACACTTATCCTTTGAATGATTTTTTATTCTTACAGATTTTTAAAGCTCAAGATAAAGACTCCTCTCCATTCCATCAATGTGAAGTCTGTGGAAGATCAGAAAGATGACAGAATAACCATAGGACAGTTCCCAGGATACTGTATTGAACACCCTACTGATGAGGACCTAGTGCTGACAGGGATGATCACCACAACACCCTCTCTCTATCCCTTGAGAAATACAGACTCTGTAATCACAGGATTGACTCTCATAATGGTGTCCTTTTTATTATTAACCAAACAACAAAAATCACAGTCTCAAATTATAAAAACCTCAAGGCTGATTCACTGACTCAAAACATGTCTCAAAAGAACAAATAGTAACCTCTGAAGAATACTGCAGCTTGGCTTATATGGAAAAATCCAAACAAACTATTTGGCCAACTCAATACTATATACATATGAAAGCCATATACTCTGAAACTGACAGTATCATTGCTCTGTCACCACACACTGCAAACTGTGTACCCACAATCAAGACCAAGATGTACAAACAATCTTCCTTGACCCAGACCCAATAATGAAGGGACGAAAAGCACAGAAAAGGGAAAGGTAAGGGCACATAAAAGAGTTTAGGAAAGTTTTGCAGTTCTCATTCATTTTCTTGGTCAGAAGAAACTACTTTGAGTCCCTGACCAAAATAACCCTGAACAGTAGACTGAGAAGAATTTATTATTGTTCTGAGTTTAAGGATGGGAAAGCTGAGACCCAAAGACTTGATGACGTTAGCAAACTCAAACAACTAATATGCTAGAAAGCTAAAATCCACCATCAATTCTGATTATAGACACTGCATTCCAACTATAACCTGCTACTATTTTCATAAGCTAAAAAAAAGGAATTTGAAAGACCTAGCTACAGTTAAGAGTTCCTGGAAAGACTATTCAAGGTTTTTTCCAACAATGCTGTTAGCTTCATTGAGTTATGAGTCCTTAGGCAAATCTTCAGAACTCTGTGTAATCAGTTTCTCCATTCAGCAATTATGATTAAAATATTAGCTAATAAATATTTCTTTAAACATGATGACACGATGCAAATAGAAGGATATATTGCACAGTGTTTGTCAATTAAATTCATTAATTAGATGTTTATAATCCTATT
>SRVM01025089.1:0-17942 GCA_007570785.1 Antilocapra americana
ATAAGAATTTTAAAATACTTTGTAAAATGCAAAATTTTTTATTTCAAAAAACGTTTCTTTTCTGAGTTTAATATTTTCCTGTATGTTTCAAAATTAGCAACTTGAATTATAAAAATTATGACATTTATGTGTTTATATATAAACTCTCAGGTTAGAGATTATTTCTATAGTTTGCTATTTACGTTTAAATATCTAAATATATTATAATTTGGCATACTAAATATTATTTTCCTATCCATATGTGTTTTGATGCATTTCTTCTCACAAACTCAACTATCATAGATAGTCTATAATCTTTCTGGAAATCCTTTGTGATATTTATGCATATATGAAAACATATGTATGTATGCATATAGATATAGAGAAATAAATATATAATATATTTTATTATATAAAACTATAAAATATACTGTGTATAATATGTATATTTATATTTGCTGTATTCTTACTTTGCTTAATGAATTATTAATTTAAATTTTATTTGTTTATCTAAAGCAATCTGTACATATTATGGAATAATTAGAAAATAAAGGCAAAAGGAATTAAATATCTGTAATCTAACAGTTGACATAATCATTAGTCACACTTTTGTGTATATCTTCTAGAACGCTTCATATGCTAATATGTACTCATATTACATACACTGATTTTTATACTGCTTTTCATTGGTTTGTTCTGCTTGATAATTTACTGTGACCTTATTTCCCATGTTACTATTTTTCTATTGCCTAACTTTTAATTGCTAGATAGATTTCCATTAAAAGATTTGGCATGATTATTTAACCAGTTCTATATTTTAGGAAATATATGTTGTTTCCAATTTTTGTTATCAACTGTGATCAGATAACTACTCTTGTAAATTAATATTTTCACACATGCTTAATTATTTCCTTAGGATGAATTCATAGTTGCAGAATTGTTGGATTGAATCTTATGATTATTATAATGATCTTTGATACATATCACAATGCCTCCCAGAAAGATTTTACCATTTTATAATCTCAGCAGCAATGTATAGAGGGTAAGATACATGTTTTTGCTATGTATTTGCCAATATTTGAACTGAGATTCTATTCTTTCCTGTAGAGGAAAGCAGTATCTTTTCATTAATTAACATATCTATTATATGTAAATTTTTCACAGGTTTAGTGACTGTGTTTTTCACTTTCAGAGTTTTGAAGTCAACTATGATGACTGGGCCAAGGATGTTTGTTTTTCTATTTCAATTTATAAGAAGTAGAAAGTGTGGGCTTAGTCGTGTCTGACCCTTTGCAACACTGTAGACTATAGCTTGCCAAAGCCTCTGTCCATGGAATTCTCTAGGCAAGAATGCTGGAGTGAGTTGCCATTTCCTTCTCCAGGGCGTCTTCCCAACCCAGGGATCAAACCCTGTGTCTCTTTGCATTGAAGGCAGATTCTTTTATAATAGCTCTAAAATTATTTTAATTTTCTTTTAGATGCCAGTACCTGAATTGGTGAGGAATAAAATAGACATCTACCTGGCTAGACAAATAATGGAATTATTAAACATCTATTTCTTTACTGCTTGTTTATGATATCCAACCAGTCCATCCTAAAGGAGATCAGTCCTGGGAGTTCATTGGAAGGACTGATGTTGAAGCTGAAACTCCAATACTTTGGCCACCTGATGCGAAGAGCTAACTCATTGGAAAAGACCCTGATGCCAGGAAAGATTGAGGGCAGGAGGAGAAGGGGACGACAGAGAATGGATGGCATCACTGACTCAATCAACACAAGTTTGGGTAAACTCCTGGAGTTAGGACAGGGAGGCCTGGCGTACTGCTGTTCATGGGGTCGCAAAGAATTGGGCACGACTGAGCGACTGAACTGACTGACTGATGACAGAAATGTGACAAATTAGGTTTATTTTAACTTCATACTGAGAGATTTAAGCTTTGTATTGAAGCTGAGGCATTCTTTGCTTTATTTTAGCCTCCATTATGTGTGTTTTTTATTTATTTTTTAAGTTGCGTTCTCTGTGTAATTGATCCTGATATTGTTTACTAGGTATGCAATTAAAGTTCTTTTTTTAAATTTGGATTCAGACTTTTAAAAATCCATTCATTTATCTGTTGCTGATTTTGCTTATTTGATCTTCTCTCTAGCTTTCTGATCTCTCAAAGAGCCAATTAAAGCATCTTTCTTCAAAGAATTTTTTATTAGTCAGCTTAAGCGTAGCTATCGTGCAGTGAGAAGCAACCCCAAAGTCTCAGTGACTTTCACATAATAAAGGTTTATTCATCACCCATGATGATATATACTGTGGATTGGCTGCAGCTCATTTCTATGTTACTTTTATTAAGAGTTCAGGCTGTCAGAACAACCTCTAACACATCACCAGTCTCCTTCCAGATGGAAAAAAGTACAAGGCAAGTCATGCATTGGATTTTAAAGCTTCTTTCTGGAGGTGAAACACATTATTCAATTCACAGTTCATTGGGCAAAGAAGGTATATGGTCAGGCCTGATGTTAGAGGGGCCAGAAAATATAATTCTCCCAGGAAAATACAGAAAATATTTTGGACAAAAATATTATCACCTTACTTGTTCAAGTAATTTACTCATGTTTGACCCTGGAATTATTAAGCCATGTTAGTGGTAAACCCCTTTAGGTATTAATTAGCTTAAGAAATCTGACCCCAGTGTATCCCTAAGTGATTTAAAGCAAGAGTCTGCAAACTTTTCTATAACAATTCAGATAGTAAATATTATTTATTTGTGTGGGCCATATAGTCCCTGCTGCAACATTTGTAACTTCTCAAGTTTGCTGATAATACCAGGAAGCAGCCATAGTTATTACAGAAACAAATAGATATATTTATTTTTCAGTAAAACTTTATTAAAAACAAACAAACAGAAACATGATGTGGGCTGGATTTGGTTGCTGGTCATGAGTTGCCAACCCCTGATAAAGATTAATTCTAATCTGGTTAGAGCAGAAAATAGAACATCTTGTTGAGATCTGGAGTTTTATGTGTTACTTTTGAAAGAAATCTTACTAATGGGTAGAAACTGAAATTTTATTTACTGTAGGTCTGACTCTAGAATAATGCAGGCCATATTTATATTAATAACTGTTAATTCTGTAAAGAAATATTCTGAGATGCAGAGACATAATTTGAAACATCATTTTCAATATACTTGCTTTCTTAAAATAAGATATAGGAAAGAAAGCTCTATGAAATTTGCTTGACTGATGGGAACATGAAAGGAACTGAGAAAACATTGTGAGAGACATAGATTAAGAAGAGGATGAGAAATTCTGATTTAACCATAATAAAAGAGAAGAGAGTCATTTCTTAGAAATGGTACTCATTCCACAATCCTCTTAGAAAAGGCACATCTAAATAGATATAAAACAAGTATAATCATAACCTAGAATATATTTTTCCCCATAAAACTATAGCCACAAAAATAATGGAAGCTTAAATCTAGTTAAAAGGTGACATTGTTTGTGTGCCTTTAACGTTTAGAGGAATTATTACAGGTAGCCATAAAAATAGAAATGTCTAATAGAGCTGACAGATTAAAACATAATCATTCAACTGGATTGAGACTTGCTGAAAATATTTAACAAATCATATTGCTCAATTTTGTTTTAAGCATAGAATTGGTACAAAGATTTCAAGTTTTTTCCCCAAAAAATGCAGGCTTAAATACAAAGAAATGTTAATTGATTCATTGAACTTTTGAAGCAACTATTTAACATTTTCAATAAAACGAAGTCTACCTCTAATCCCAGGTGGCAGCTTTACTAAAGGCATACATTATAATTATGCTTCTGTTTTCATTTCCTCCTGATAATGGAGCCTGGGAAAGCCTGCTTTCTACATCTGGATTTCAAGGCATCATTCAGACAAAGCTTCATTAAACCCCACCAAACACTAAAGGTCACCGTGGTTTTATATGTTTTTGTTGTAGCAACCAAATGTTGCAAAAACTCTATCAGCAGCCAGCAAAATTTAGAAATACCAGAAAATGGCATGAGGAAGATGGGGTCATAGGTGAGAAGTTCATTTGTTCAACAAATAGAAACACAGATGAATAGAATAGAGTTCTTTCCCTCAAGGAAATCTTTCTGCATCGAAGACTAAAACTAAATTGACAATTAGAATATTTCATGTAAATGCAAAGTTGATTTCCATTAAATAGCTGGACTGAGCTGACCCAGGAAATCTTTTTTCCCATTTCAAATATATAGAAGTGCCATTTAAAATATAACAACTGCAAATATAATTATACAGCTGAGCTCAAGATATAAACAAGGGGGAAAAAACATCTCTAAATAAAAAGGGAACTCAGTGTTGGAGCAATGAATGGAAAATGAAGCCTGGGGGCTCATGGACCATACTGGCTGGTGCCTGGGACTCTATTACCCACTGTAAGAGGAAGAGGTTTTGCTGACATTTAGAAATGAGATACTGCATAAAGCCTGATTCATTCATAAAATACAAACTCTTTACAATCCAGGAAAGCACAAAAACTTACAGCCTGCCTATGGAAATGAACAGAAAAGATGACCTGAAATAGATCATAATCTTGGGTCTTTTTCCTTCTATGAAATCTGAATTCATACTCCCACAATCCATACCTCCAGCTAGTCCACAAAAAAAGGCCTATTAGAAGCAAGTATTTCTGAAAAGATATTCTTACAATCCAGGAAAAATAGACTCTCATTGAAAATAGCCCTTGATGCGGATGAACTTATATTTATACAAACCACATATGAAACAAAAATTGGGACTCAGCAAGCGCACCAAATAAAACTGGAGGTTATAAACTATTTAAAAGAAAATTTTAAATAAGTAGATTTTATAATAGTCAAATAGACAAAGGAAATAATGCCATAACTGAAGGAGTAAACAGAACAGGCTCTATCTTGAAAGCAGGACTCCATCTTGGGTCTGACTGTGGACTTTGAACTATATGCCCAGTATCTATGGAAACGGAAAAACCAGGCCCCTGGAAGGAAGAGCCCCAGGGCTCTCCATCGCCTAAAAGAATACCCTAATTATCTGTGTAACAAACAGAATCATACAGTCTGTTATGCTTATTGGGGTATGATCACAAGCCTATTGATAATTGTCCACTGTTTACCTGGACTTAAGGCATATGAATCACTGGTTAACTTTGATTGTATCTTTCTTTTTCCTTTGTTCAGACTAGTTTCAGGGAATTTGGGGAGGTGGGTTTGGGCACATATGCTTAGGTTATAGAAGGTTTTCACAAAGACTGGTCGGGGTCCTTGGCTAAGAGCAAACTCTGCCTTGACCCCCCTGGTGTAATAAACTGCACTCCCCACCATCTGCATTGTCCTTCTGAGTGAGTTTGTTTCCCAGAACACGTGGCTACAACATAACAACTGTATGATATGATATAGGAAGAGATACTGTTGGAAAGCAAACACGTAGTCAAAAAAACAAAACAAATTTATTAATATAAAATAATAATGGATCGGCTGATAAGTTGACTGGACATAATTGAAGGGTGAATATATTAATTGGAAGATGAGGTACAGGAAATCAGGTAGTATCTTATATTATCATCTAATCATGCAGACAGATAAAGACATAGAAAAGAGATTTTAAAATATATGGAGGACAGAAAAAAAAATTCTAGATGTCCCAAATGAAAAGAAGTAAAGTATAAGTGAGGGTAAAAGTAGGACTCAGAGATTTCCTTATTGATGAAAACCTGAATTTTCAAATTGGCTGAACTCTTTAAGTCTTAAACAGGGTAAGTATAAACATCCACACTTGGTTGGATTATACTGCAATCATATAACATTGAAGATGAAAGTAACTATGTTTCCTGAAAGGAGAGTTAAATTATTTTTTAAAGAAGTACCAAATGGGCCTACAACAAATATTCCACCAAAAATGTCAAACCCAAAAGAGAAGAAATAGATCCATCTGGTGTCCTCAATCACTCAGTTGTGTCTGACTCTTTGAGATCCCATGAACTAGAGCCAGCCAGGCTTCTCTGTCCATGGAATTCTCCAGGCAGGAATACTGGAGTGGATTGCCATTTACATGGGGAAAATAACTGATCACTTAGAGTTTCAAAGCATGGTAAACTATACTTAAGAGTGAAGGCCAAATAATGGAATTTTCTATCAAAAGCCAAGGAAATTTTCTACTGCTAGATTTTCACTATACAAATTACTAAGGATATAGTTCTGCAAGAAGGATATTGAAACTAAAAAGAAAGAGGAGAGAAACAGCAGATGTAGATCAATCTAAATAAGCAATGATTGTGAATAATAGGACTTAAAAATTTTGGAAAGTATAGGAACTAGTAGAATTGAAATGCTAAACAGTAATAGGGAAGGTCTGTCACTGTTTCTACTGTTTCCCCATCTATTTGCTATGAAGTGATGGGACTGGATGCCATGATCTTAGTTTTCTGAATGTTGAGCTTTAAGCCAACTTTTTCACTCTCCTCTCTCACTTTCATTAAGAGGCTCTTTAGTTCTTCTTCACTTTCTGCCATAAGGATGGTATCATCTGCATATCTGAGGTTATTGATATTTCTCCCGGCAATCTTGATTCCAGCTTGTGCTTCACCCAGCCCAGCGTTTCTCATGATGTACCCTGCATTTAAGTTAAATAAGCAGGGTGACAATATACAGCCTTGATATACTCCTTTCCCGATTTGGAACCAGTCTATTGTTCCATATACAGTTCTAACTCTTGCTTCCTGACCTGCATATGGATTTCTCAAGAGGCAGGTCAGGTGGTCTGGTATTTCCATCTCTTTCAGAATTTTCCACATCAGAATTTTCAGATGGTGACTGTAGTCATGAAATTAAAAGAAGCTTACTCCTTGGAAGAAAAGTTATGACCAACCTAGACAACATATTAAAAAACAGAGACATTACTTTGCCAACAAAGGTCCATCTAGTCAAGGCTATGGTTTTTCCAGTAGTCATGTATGAATGTGAGAATTGGGCTATAAAGAAAGCTGAGTACTGAAGAATTGATGCTTTTGAACTGTGATGTTGGAGAAGACTCTTGAGAGTCCCTCAGACTGCAAAAGGATCCAACCTGTCCATACTAAAGGAAATCAGTCCTGAATATTCATTGGAAGGACTGATGTTGAAGCTGAAACTCCAATACTTTGGCCACCTGATATGAAGAACTGACTCATTGGAAAATACCCTGATGCTGGGAAAGACTGAAGGTGTGAGGAGATGGGAACAACAGAGGATGAGATGGTTGAATGGCATCAATGACTCAATTGATATGAGTTTGAGTAAACTCCAGGAGTTGGTGATGGACAGGGAGGCCTGGCATGCTGCAGTCCATGGGGTCGCAGAGAGTTGGACATGACTGAGCAACTGAGCAGAACTGACTGAACAGGGAAGGTGATAGCTGGGAAAGCTTGTTCTTAAACAATTCTAATGTTCTGTTAAACGAAGGGGGCTAGGGAGGTAGATAAACTTTTCAGTATTTTGAGTATTTATGTTACATGTTTAAGTATTGCTACTAAAACCAAAGAGATAGTATGTACATCTTTCCAACAGAGGGAAAATTGAGAGAGTCAATTCCTAGGCAGGTTGATAAGAAGACTGGGACTGTCAAGGAGGAGATAGGTGTCTGGAATTCTCAAGAAGGAGGAAAGGACAAATGGCTTTTTTTTTTTTTTCTCTACATTCCCTAGTCTTAAAATGTTTTTTAAGACTAAGTCACATAAAATGTTTTTTTCTTTAAGTCTGGACTGAACTGATGATTACGCAATAAATAACTCAGTTTAAACTCTGTACTAAGGATTATATAACAATGTATCCTGCTTGAGGACAGTTTCTCCTTTCTGAAAATCTTCTGACTAATCCTGTTATCTTAAAATGTTAATTATGAGAGTGGGGCTGATAAATTTTTTACAACCTTGAGACATTCTTTTGATTTATTGTAATAACTAATTAAAAATGTATGTAACAATGTATGGCAAAAACAATTAAAAAAAATAAATTAATAAAAAAAAAGAAAAAAAAATGTATGTAGCTCCCTTGCTGAAGATTAGTAAGTGGGGCACTCTCCATCCCCCTTCTGATGTCCATGTCATAAGCTTTCTCTGTCACTTTTCATACTTTAATAAAACTCTGCTACACAAAACCTCTGGAGTGATCAAGTCTGGTCCATGGTCCCAAAGCTAAATCATCTTTGGAAATCAAGAATCTGACACCTTTAACTGTGAGCTATTGATATGAAACCAAACAACATTTAGCTAATTCAATAAAGGGTAGAAAATAAGAAAAACAAATTAAGCAGCTAAAAAAGACAAAAAAAAAAAAAAAAAAGATGATATAAATAACTCTTACCTGGTAACTCAGCTGGTAAAGAACCCAACTCAATGCAGGAGACCCGTTTGATTCCTGGTCAGGAAAACCAATGGAGAAGGGATAGACTACCTACTCTAGTATTGGGGTTGCCTGGTGGCTCAGCTGGTAAAGAAGCTGCTTGCAGTGTTGGAAACCTGGGTTCAATCCCTGGGTTGGGAAGATCCCTTGGAAAAGGGAACATCCTTTGGAAAAGGGACTGCCAGGGACTCTAGTATTCTGGCCTGGAGAATTCCACGGAGTCTATAGTCCATGGGGTCACAAACAGTAGAGCAAGACTGAGTGATTTTCACTGATTTCTGGCTTCCCTAGTAGCTCAGTGGTAAAGAATCTACCTGCAATGCGGGAGACCCAGGTTCCATCCCTGGGTTGAGGAGACCCCCTGGAGAAGGGTATGACAACCCACTGCAGTATTCTTTCCTGGAGAATCTCACGGACAGAGGAGCCTGGCGGGCTGTAGTCCATGGGGTCACAAAGAGTCAGATATGATTGACCATGCTGGCATATACTGCTAGTCACAGAAGAATACAGTCACTAAACACATCCAGTGTATCAGGACCTAAAACATGGGATGCTTTAGCTGAGAGCTGGAAAAACTTATGTTTTTGAACTGTGGTGTTGGAGAAGATTCTTGAGAGTCCTTTGGACTGCAAGGAGATCAAACCAGTCCATCCTAAAGGAAATCAGTCCTGAGTATTCATTGGAAGGACTGATGCTGAAGCTCCAAAACTTTGACCATCTGATGCAAAGAACTGACTCATTGGAAAAGACTCTGATGCTGGAAAAGATCAGACAGGAGGAGAAAGGGACAACAGAGCATAAGATGGTTCAATTGCATCATCACCCACTAGATGGATATGAGTTTGAGCAAGTTCCCAAAGTTGGTGATGGACAAGGAAGCCTAGCGTGCTGCAGTCCATGGGTCACAAAGAGTCAGACATGACTGAACAACTGAACTGAAAAAGACTGGAAAAATAAAATCCTGATGTGATATTCAAAGAAGCTATATATACAGTAAAAGTAACTTTGAAATATTATAATAATGAAAATAAGCACATTTGCACTTTTAGATGATTTGAAATGTGTTCATTACACTACTGATTGAAATAATAAAATATTAAAAACACAGAAATGTGTCAATGGGGGAACTTGATAAATATAAATATTTTTATTTTCAAATTTATCTTTTCCCCATTGTGTTTTTCTAAGCAATTATTTCTGGTACATGTGAATAGAATTATCATTGGATATTTAGTTTATAATCATTTATATTCTTTTATCTTGCTAATCATCTAATAATATTTGTACATTAATTTTGTACATCAGTTTCTTATTTCAGCTGATGGAAAAAAGTTAATTTTATTATATTGTGATGCTAAACCACCAGAGAAATACTAAATCACATGGTGAAAACATATATGAGTTATTCTCCCAAGCTCAATGGAATTTCATTCATATTTCACTATTAGATATGGCATAGTTTGTTAGTATGATATAAATAGTTTTTATCATATTAGGGTCGACTCTTTAGTTCTTAGTTTGTATAGCTTTTCATCAGAAAGATGTAGAATTTTATTAAAATCTATCATATCTAATGAGATATTTAGATATTTTTTTCTTTTTCGCCTTACTGAAAAGAATATCACTAATAGTTTCTTGTCATCAACAATTCTTACATTTTTAGGTTAAGTATAACCACAACCGGTTATACTGTGTATTTTTTGTTATAGTGACTAGTTTGATTGGTATTTTATTTGGAACTATTGGATCTATGTTTTTAAGTGAAGTTATTTTGCAGTTTTCTTGAAAATTATAATTTATCTTAAAAAATTTTTCTATCATCTCTGAGTTCAATTAAAAGAGAGGCCATCCAGTTTGTTTCTCATTTGCTTAACATTTAACATGTAAGCTTAACTCACTGTGGACATGCAGCAGAAAAATCAATATTTGTTAAATGGATATGGCAGTCTGACTTTTATCACCAGTGTTTTGCCTAAACTAAATTTTTGTTTATTTGCTTTGTTTTTTAATTCCTTATTCTCAGTCTTTCCTATTCTAGCTCCTTCAGTGGCCAGGTGATTATCAAAAATCTCTTATCCTAAAGAAAATCACCCTAAATTCTTTATACTTATAGTTAGAAAATGGCTCTAAAGGAAGATTCCCCTTTTATTGATTTAAAAAAATAACAGTTGATGAGAAGTTAACCGGTTAAATTATCCCCGATTGTGCTTATTTGCTTTTAGAGATGAAAGGAATGAAATTTTTCATCTTTTAAGGAGTAAAATTTAATTTTGAGATATTCCTTTTTTCTAAGAAGCACTTATAGATAGTAACTGTCTTAATTCTCTGAAAATGGCAATAACCTCTGAGTCAGTATTATATTGGATCATAGAGAATAAAAAGAGATAAATTGTTCACCATTTGCAGGCAATTTAATTCCGTGCCTCTCTGACCTGGAAGTGTTGAGGGGGCAGGGAAGGTACTCTGAGATAGTCTAGTGAACATGAACTTTCATGTCATACTCTGATTTTATGAGAAAATGTTGGTCTGAACTACCTGTGTGCAACTTCTGGAAAATGCCTTTCAAGACCTTAGCTGGTGATGACTCCTGGATAACAAGAGCAGGACCTGGACCAGCTCCCTTACAATGTGGGGCATTGTCCATTTTCTCTACCTACCCCTCCTCATCAGAGGACCACTACTGTCTCTGAAGACTGCAAGTGCTTTTGCCGTTAAGTAAACATTTTTGAATCAGTAGATACAAGTTAATGAAACTCTCTGGACCTTTGTGTATGCTAAACTGCTTTACACCTGTCTGACTCTTTGTGACTCCATGGACTGTAGCCCACAAATATCTGTTCATGGGATTTTCTAGGCAAGAATACTGGAGTGGGTTGCCATGCCCTTTTCCATGGAATCATCCTGACCCAGGGATCAAACCCACGTCTCCTGTGGCTCCTGCATTGCAGGCCGATTCAAGTGAAAATACATAATTCAGAAGGTTGATGCAAGAGTGTTTAATCTTATGAGGGATTCCCTCTGGCTCCTAGCATAGAACAGGGTCTACAACAAGGTAGACACTTGCTAGTTTGCTCCAATGTTTCATGGTTGTATTAGGCTTTAAATGTTGTTATTGTTTAGTCCCTCAGTCATGCCCTACTTTCTGCAACACCATGGACTGCAGCCCGCCAGACTCCTGGATTCTCCAAGCAAGAATACTGGAACATTGTCCTCCTTTTATTCTTTAGTTATTTTAAAATAAGCAATACAAAATATGCATTTTGTATTGAGAAATGCAGTCTCTCGCATGTAGTTTTTCAGTTCCCACTTGGCTGCATAAGAACAAACCTGGGGCCTGAAACACTCTTACCAGGAGATCAGGAGCCCTCACAGGCTGTGCTGGGCTAATCACCTTGTACAGTGATATCTTTCTGTTTCAGACTCAATGTCCACACCTTTGTTCAGGTTAAGTGTGCGTGTCATATAGCACCTGGCCAACCTCACTTTAGTATCTGTCTCTTGCGAGAAGGAGGTAGGATCCTCCATCTTGGGGCATAAGAGATTGTTTGCAGGCTTCTGACTCTGTGTCAGCTGCTGGGAGGCACCTGTTGGCCACGGGGGCCCACGACTGAAGCTGATCTTGCTTCTTGTCCGTGTGAATAAAGTGTTGCCCCATCCAGTGCTTGGCTGAGCTGTGTTTTTCTTGATGACTCCAAACTCAAGCTGGAGTAGACATCTAGTGGAAGAACATTCCAAGCAAAGGAATAGCAAGGAGGCAAGGGAAATTGGAACAGCATGAGGAAGAGGTGGGGGTGTAGAGATAAAAAGTAGTCTAGACAAGTAATTGGAATACTATAACATTTAGAGGCTCATAGAGTATAAATATGACTTCACATTTTATTCTCTGTGTGATGAGAAGCCAATAGGGGGTTATGAGCAGGAAATCTAAATGTTCAGATTTGCATCTTAAAACGATGCTTGGCTACAGTGTGGGGATAGAGTACAGAGATACAAGATTAGAAGCATAAAGATGGGGTTTGATTTTTCATTGAAGAGATGACCCTTTCTCTCAAAAGCATTCAATTATTTGTGTTTTTCTCACCAAGTTAACAAAGTAAAATTTTATTAAATCTGAACTTGACTCTATTGATACAAGAATGACTATCTAGGACTATTCTAGTTACCATATGGTTTGAATTGGGTCATGTTTTACCTCATTCTTTGCTTTAAACCTCTTTACCACTGAGCATTTTTTTCTTCTTTATGAACAGTAGAATCAGCATGAAAAATCTGTTTTAAAATGTATTAGTGTCTATTTATTAATGAATATGGAATAAATTGACATATCTGCAACTTTGGGTTTCCCTGACAAGAAATCTTTATTGTAGGTCTTTATAAATGTCTGTATCACTTTGACAGAGATTTAGTGCTCTTCTTGTTAATGTGTTTCTGGGAAGTAAATAGTTTTCTGTAACATTTGTAGATTTTTCTAAATTATACCTTTAAAATTATTATCAGCCTAACTGTAAAAATGTTTAATATTAATTTTGTATTCAGATACTTAATTCAATTGTTATATTAACTTTAATTTTATTGGTTGCTGCTTTAGAATTTTTATGTAACATTGTTTTTAATTCGTTATCACTTTGAATATTCTTTTTTAGCCCTTTACCTCCTGTTTATTTTCTTATTTTTAATGTATTTTCTAGGACCTTCAATAAAATTTTTAAAAGGTAATTGACATTGAATGTCTTGCCTTCACCACTAATATAGTGGAAATCATATTTTACAATTAAATGCACTTTAAGCTATAATTTAGAGAATACTTACTAATTTTCTCATTTAATCTTTAAAACAAATTAATGACACTTTACCATTAGTATACCCACTTTTATATGAGGAACTGAGGTCTAGAGTAAATAATTAACTTGCCTATAGGACATAATTAATAGATAATGGAATCCAGAATTTAGGGAGTCTAGCTTCAGAGTGTATGTAACTGGTGAAAATTTTTTTCAGGTAAGAAAGTTTTCTTTCTTATGAACAGAGGGTTTTATTAAGTATGAATATAGAGTTGTTTTTAGCACTCTA
This sequence comes from Antilocapra americana, assembly GCA_007570785.1. NCBI lineage: Eukaryota > Metazoa > Chordata > Mammalia > Artiodactyla > Antilocapridae > Antilocapra > Antilocapra americana. The sequence continues at coordinate 13,450 of SRVM01025089.1, forward strand.
CTGAGATAATCACATAGTTGTTCACCCTTAATCTTTTAATATACTGAATTACATTAATAGATTTCCTGATGTTAATCCATTCACACATTCCATTCCTAAGATACACCTTGTTGATAATGACAAAGTGATGTACTTGATTTGGTAATATTTTATCTATAATATTTCATCTAGATTTATAAGTGAATTTGGCATTTTTATTTAATTTTACTAGCTGAGATGAATATTAAGATTAGGATTACAAGCTTTTAAAATAGAGTTAAAAGATTTCCATGTTTTCTAATAATAAAATAAAAATATGAAACATCAGAAACATAGCTAAAATTTTGAGAATATGGCAAAGCTTCACATGTAAACCCTCATTGAATTGTTAACAATAAGTCCTATGGAACAATAATATAATTATCCATTTATTAAGAGAAAACAACAGCCAGGATGTTAAGTAACTTGGAAAGTGTCACACAATTAGAAAATGACACAATCATGATTAGAACAATTGAGTTTTTGTCTGCAGTGTCTTAATTTCCACCTTATGCTTTCAAATGGTGGTTTAACTGATTAAAGAATTTAAATTTGGCAGTTCTTCTCTTAGCACTTTGAGGATATTATTCCTTTAGGAGCTAGAATCTACTGTGCTGTTAAGTCAAACCTGTGTCAATTTGTCTATAGGCCTTTGAAGATTTCTTTTTCAAACTCTCTTGAAACTACTAAATGTTCTTGCTGATCAGTGACAGTTTTTACAATTTTTTTTTACAATAGGCCCATGTGTGTAGATTGAGATGGCAACTTGGTTGTTTTAATCAGAGGATTTTGTATTTAATCTCCTCATTTATTCACTTAACAAATATTTAATTTAGCGAAAAATGTATTGTCAGAGTGTACCTGGTGTGTTTGAATGACAGCAAGGAAGCCATGTCTGTAGAGATGTAAACAAATGGGATAGAGGCAGGAGATGCAGTCAGAAAGATGTCATGGGTCTAATGGTGCAGAGCTCTGGAGGCCGCTTAAGAGCTCTGAAGTTTAATCTATGTGAGGTGGTTGTCCACTGGGATTTTTAGCAGAAAAATTTCTTGCTTAGATTTATGTTTTCTCAGAATCATCCTGGCTACTCTATTGTAAATAAATTCTAAAAGGGCAGAGCAGAACCATGGGAAACCAACTATAAAGTTATGGTCTATTTCAGATTAAAGATGATAAGAGCAAGGAACAGGTGTTTGCAGTGGAGGTTATTATAAGTAGTAAGATTTTGTACACACTTTGAAGGAAGAGCCAAGTGAATCTGCAAGTGAATGAGATATGAGTTAAAAGAAGAAAGAGAAAATCAAGGAAAATCTTGGTCTTAGCCACTGAAATGATTGAAACATGTAAAAAAATCTAGAAAAGACGTTAGGTTTCAGAGAACATAACAAGAGATCAGTTTTCGATGTCTTCGGTTTTAAATGGTTATTAGATCACCACATAGAGAAGGCAGTTGGAAATCTCTGAAATCTCTTGAGTCTGCAGTTGAAGAGATAAGTCTGAGCTGTAGATATGATTCTGAGACCAGTCAGGTTACATGGTATCTAAAGCCAAGCAATTTTTGGATTGCAGCCATTCTGAGTGGTGTAAAGTGATATCTCATTGTGGTTTTGATTTGCATTTCTCTGATAATGAGTGATGTTGAGCATCTTTTCATGTGTTTGTTAGCCATTTTTATGTCTTCTTTGGCGAAACGTCTGTTCAGTTCTTTGGCCCACTTTTTGATTGGGTTGTTTATTTTCCTAGAATGGAGCTGCAGGAGTTGCTTGTATATTTTTGAGATTAATTGTTTGTCTGTTGCTTCATTGGCTATTATTTTCTCCCATTCTGAAGGCTGTCTTTTCACCTTGCTTATAGTTTCCTTTGCAGTGCAGAAGCTTTTAACTTTAATTAGGTCCCATTTGTTTATTCGTGCTTTTATTTCCAATATTCTGGGAGGTGGGTCATGTAGGATCCTGCTTTGGTTGATGTCAGAGAGTGTTTTCCCAATGTTATCCTCTAGGAGTTTTATAGTTTCTGCTCTTATGCTTAGATCTTTGATCCATTTTGAATTTATCTTTGTGTATGGTGTTAGAAAGTGTTCTAGTTTCATTCTTTTACACCACTCAGAATGGCTGCAATCCAAAAATCCACAAGTAATAAATGCTGGAGAGGATGTGGAGAAAAGGGAACTCTCTTACAGTGTTGGTGGGATTGCAAACTAGTACAGCCTCTATGGAAAACAGTGTGGAGGTTCCTTAAAAAACTGCAAATAGTCCTGCCATATGACCCAGCAATCCAACTGTTGGGCATATATACCGAGGAAACCAGAATTGAAAGAGACACGTGTACCCCAATGTTCATCGCTGCATTGTTTACCATAGCCAGGACATGGAACCAACCTAGATGCCCATCAACTGATGAATGGATAAGAAAGCTGTTGTACATATACACAATGGAATATTACTCAGCATTAAGGAAAAATTCATTTGAAACAGTTCTACTCAGATGGACAAAACTGGAGCCCATTATCCAGAGTGAAGTAAGCCAGAAGCAAAAACAATACAGTATATTAACGCATATATATGGAATTTAGAAAGACAGTAACGAGAACCCAGCATGCGAGACAGCAAAAGGAACACAGATGTATAGAATAGACTCAGGGCCTCTGTGGATGAGGGAAAGGGTGGGATGATATGGGAGAATGGCATTGAAACATGTTAATTATCATATGTCTAAGCAATAGCCGGCCCAGGATTGATGCTTGGGACTGGTGCAAGGAGATTTCCTGGGGGGAGGGAGGAGGGAGGGGGGTTCTGGAGGGGGAGCATATGTAAACCCATGGTGATATCATGTCATTGTTTGGCAAAACTAATAAAAAAAAATGTTTAATAAAAAAAGTAAAAAAATAAATAAATAAATAAAGCCAAGCAATTGATGAGATCTTCAACTGGGTATAAACAGAAAGGGGTGGAGAGGAAATGATAACAATAACAACAAAAGCAAGAACAAGGATTGAACCCTGTGGCACTCTAACACAAAGAGTTAAAAGCTTATCAGTCTCCTTCAGTGAAGGAGACTGAAAAGGGTGAGTTGAGAATTTAGGAGGAAAATCAGAAGAGTCTGGTATCTGAAAAATTAACTGAAAACATTTCAGATGAATTCAAACGCTATTAATATGTCAAAACTTAAGAGAGTTATGTGGAAGAAGATGTAGCTGGAACTGGTTTAAGAGAGAACTGAAGGGCAGAATTGAGAGACAAGTGTTTCAAGGACTTTTGTTATAATGGGGAAAAGAACTATGAACTGGTAGCTAGAGTAGAACTGGTAGCTACTGTCTAAAGACAGTAGATAGGAGAAATGAAATGAACAATTTCATTTATTGATGAGAATAAGCCAGGGGGAGGAGGTGGTAAAACAGACATAGGAGAACATTCCTAGTGTGATGTCTGATTACCATTCAAGGGATTGAAAGCTAGTACATGAGAAGAAGCCTGCATCTTAGTTAGAATCATGAAAAGTTCACCTGAAATGGCAGGAAAGAAGGCAACATGCATGGGTGTATATATTGGTTAGTGCAAATGTGGCAACTTGTGATGTTCTCTACTAATTAATTCAGGTTTTCAATTACATGAGAAATAAAAACATTGAGTAAAATTAAGGATAGTGGAGGAGGTATTGCAGGCTTGAAGAAAAGGAAAGTGACTAAAATAACTATTTAGGAGATTGGGAGAGTTAATGGACTAGAAAAATACATTATGATAACTTTATATATAAAGAGCTCTTAGAAATGAACATGAAATAGATGAACATGCTAATACTACTGTAAGAATTGGTGTCTACAATTTATAAACACATACATGAAAACATATATGGCCAATAGTTAAATGAAGTAACTGTTTACCTCAATCCTAATGTAGAAAATGAAAAACAAAAATACTGGTTTATCTATATTATTTCTGAACATTGGAAAAAAAATAAACATTGAAGAAAGGAAAGTGGATAAGTAAATCACTGTGAAAGGAAATTATAGTCATCCAGTAATGTCATTAATTGTAGATGAATATTTAATTTAAAAGTTTACGAGAAACAAGTGAATTCATGATGCTAATTATACTAGTTTCTTGTTAAAATGCAATGCATATATTTATACTGTGAAAAATGAGATTCTCTGTGTATGATTTTAACATTGGTTAGGGTCCATTCATTTGTTTTAACACTATGAAGTCTTCCTTGATTGCTTTTGTTCATTTCTGTTTTGGGCAGAGTGTGACAATCATTTGGAAACTGGTAATCCCAGTGCCCTCTTTCTGAGAAGTGTAACTCACTGACTGTTTCTGATAGATCTGTGGCCTGGCTTGCTTTTCAGTTTATAAAGATTACTGGAGTACCGCAAGTGGTGAGGTTAGGACAGAGAAAAATGGAACACGTGGAGACCAACCAGAGCCGACTTCGGGAACCATTGAAGAAAAAATGAGGATCAGAGCTATGAGCAGTGG
>SRVM01025095.1:0-22051 GCA_007570785.1 Antilocapra americana
GAGACTCCACCCCCATGACCATTGTAGATTGAATCAGGACTGAACAAGTGACTCAAGTCAAGCTAATCTAGTAATGTCAATGGTGTCTCAGATTGTGGGGAAAGTGATCAAACTAAAGAAAAAAAAAAGAAACAGAGTTCAGAGCTGAGTCATAACAGGGGGCATGGCTTGGAGCTTATTTCATTTCCTCCCCCTCCCGCCCCCTGCAGCCTTAGTGCTCAAATTTTCCTTGGATGCAATGAGAGCTTAATTCTTTCCCAAATCCCCCTCTAATCTGAGCTAACCATGAAGGTTCTGTTTACTTTTCAATCAAAAGGATGCCTTCTAGGTATACCACATTGTTCAGCTACTCAATCTGCTTGAAATCAAGTGTTCATGTCATTTTCTTGCATACCATTCAAATAAGAATCTCACTACTTCTCCAGGCAACCCATCTCATATTGGTCAACTCCACTTCTTCGAAGGTTCGTTTTGATTGTCTATCAGAAAGTGTACCATTTTATCCCAGGTTTGCCATTCTGGACTACTCAGAACAAGTCCAAACATGTGTGTGCCTTTATTGTTCCCCCACCCACCCACTGCCAAAGCCAAAGTAATATTGTGCATCGGTTTAAAAAAAGATCACATTTTATATAAACCTTATGGAAACGGTCTACTCTCTCTCCACAAGACAGCCCTCCAACACCTCAAAGATGGGAACCATCCAGTATTCTTTTTTGAGCTGGGAACATTGAGTTCTTTCAGTTGTTGCTCACATAGGACATAATAGTCTCAGAAGTTTCCCCAGACTTGATTCACAGTTGTTCTTCCCTGATGTACAGACAGGTCATGTGTCATGAGCAAGTTCAAGATTGAAGCAAGAACGCAGGGTGGTAAATAAAATCTCATGGGTGTAACCAAGAGGATGTGCTGGGGCAAAAGAGTGAATATAGACTTGGGAGGGTGTTTGAAGGCGGCAGACCTCATAGGATGGAGGAGTGTTAAGAATCTGCATGCCTGCTTCAGAAATCCTAAGAGCTGGAAGCTCGTGTGTTGAGAGTAAAACACCAGGAGGAATTGTCATGGAGGGAGAGAATGGAAGAAAGTCCTGACCCAAATCAAAAAGGGGACCAGAGCCAGGATATGAATGGTGTGGATGAGACATTCTCTACTGGTACATCTCTTAGGATTCCTACCTACCCTCCATCCAGGGTACAACAAGTTCCTAACTTGCCTGGGGAGTGATTTCCATTGCAGAGGGGCAGGGGAATTGCTATTTTTGAATCAAATTCTGATAAAGACATGGAATGGTAACGTGGGAGTAACTGTCCATGGAAATTTGTGAGTGGAAGCAAAGGAGAATCTGGCATAGCCAGGCACTGATTCCACCCTTGAAAATACAGCCATTCAGGAAGAAGTCAAAATGCAAGGCTGGTTTTTCTGTAGTAAAATATCCCAATGAGAAAAGTAAGGCAGAAGGGACAAAAGAAACCATCATGGTTATAAATCAATATTTGGGCAAACTATGGGAGATGGTGAGGAACAGGGAGGCCTGGCATGCTGCTGTCCATTGTGTCGCAAAGAGGTGGGCAATACTTGGGGACTGAACAACAGCAACATAAATGAATATCAGGAACCTAGCTTACGAGAGTTTAAAAATAATGGTCACCAAAATCTGACCAAAGAACACATGATCCAGTGTATGAAAGATGGCCTACCTGCAGTCTTTAGTTTCCCGACCACTGCCTTAGATAAAGGGATGCACCCTCCATGTCCCTGATACATTTCACAGCTTTTCTCCAAGCCTTCTGGAACACAGATTAGAAGGTTAGCCCTCTTAGATCATGGAGGCAAAAGCAACAATCTAGGAATGGGGCAGCCACAAGTTAGAAGGAGCCTGGGCCCCACAGGTCTTTGTAGAGCAAGATTGCAATTACAGTGCAAACTTTATGTGAGTGAAGAAGAATATATATGTTGTACATGTCGTATATGAGGTCTCTGTCATACACACCCTGCCACTGGAGAAGAAGAGCAAGACAGGCAGGAAGAGCAACTTTGCCTTTTCCCTGTGGGGTTCTTGATGAACAAATGGAAACAAGACCAAATGGAAGGAACTTCCTGGTTGTCCACTGGGCTTCCCCTGCAGGGGCAAAACTTCAATCCTAGTTCAAGATATTAAGATCCTATAGGCTTCCCAATGCAGCCAAAAATGGTAATAAAAATAAAAATGAAAGAACAAGGAAGAGGTAACCTTATGAGGACTGTTTGGGACAGATTTCAAGTTCTCCTATAAGGTTATGTGCTGTTTGACTTCTCTCCAAACAGTCCCCTTCTATATCTTTTCAAGATGGGGCTCATTTTTCTTTTATTTGTTATTCATTTATTTACTTTTCAACCATACCTTACAGCTTACAGGATCTTTGTTCCCCAACCAGGAATTAGACCTAGCTTGGTGGTGAAAGCACCAAGTCCTAACCACTTGGTCCACCAGGGAATTCCCCAGATGGGACTGATTTTTCGTATAGATGAAGGAGACAGGCAATTGGAGGAGATCACAACCCACTCCAGTATTCTTGCCTGGGAAATCCCATGGCAAGAAGAGCCTCATGAGTTACAGCCCATGGAGCTACAGAGAGTTGTACACAGCCGAGCAATGGAGCAGACACAAGATAGGCAATAAAGAGAGCTTGTGTGTCCAACTCTTTGCGAGCCCGCCAGGGTCTTCTGTCCATGGGATTTCCCAGGCAAGAATACTGGAGTGGATAGCCATCCTCTTCTCCAGGAGATCTTCCCCACCAAGAGATGGAATCTTGGTCTCCTGCTCTGCAGGTGGATTCTTTACCATCTGAGCTGCCAGGGAAGGCTTTTGAAGCTACTACTAACAGCTCACTTACTACATATGAGCTGTTTAAGCTATTCTGCGCCAGCTGACAAAGACAAATTTTGTTTTCCCAAGCAAATTTTTGTTTTCCTTCCAAGAAAAAAAGATAAATTATTTAGGGATGAGGTGGGAAATTCGCTTTGTGAATTAATGATCGCTTTTATCTCCTGAAACTTGGTTTGTCAGTAACATTCCTTTCTACTTATAGAGATGGTGTTTGTTTATATTCTAAGCAATCTACTTTTTTTCAAAGCCAGTGCCTACCTTAGAGGAGAAATGAACTGTATCAAAGCACACAACTTTCAAAGGTTCTTTTCTTCCACAGTGACTCAGAGTGAAGTATCTCTAATCTCCTTTATTGGGACCTGGGGAAGGCTGGGTTTTGCAATGTCAGCTTTTCTGAGCTAGAATGTCGCCAAACACTGGAGGCTGGCTCCAGGGTCATCTTGGTAAGAACAGAACCCTACGTAAGAAAATTTAGTGGCTGGTAGTGGAAAGGAGGTGACCTGTCTGCTGAAACATTTCATCATTCAGTGAATCATTATCATCTACCTAAGCTATAATGAATTCCAGGAAGCACAAGTCAGCAGCTCTCAACACATCAGTGGGTTTATCCCTTGTGAGTGTGTCACAGTCATTTACTGTTGTTGTTCAGTCGCTAAGTCATGTCCAACACTTTGCAACCCCATGGACAGCAGCATGCCAGGTTTCCTTGTCCTCCACTATCTCCCAGAGATAGTTTAAACTCATGTCCATTGAGTCGATGATGCCATCCAATGATCTCATCCTCTGTTTCCCCTTCTTGTCCTACCCTCAGTCTTTCCCAGCATCAGGGTCTTTTCCAATGAGTTGGCACTTTGTATCAGGTAAGCAAAGTATTGGAGCTTCAGTTTCAGCATCAGTCCTTCCAATGAATATTAAGGGTTGATTTCCTATATGATTGACTGGTTGGATCTCCTTGAATCCTAAAGACTCTCAAGAGCCTCCTCCAGAATATTCATGTATTGGTTTTCTTACAATAGTGGAAGTACTGGAGTTTATGAACAATTTACCTTTTTAATAAAAAATATATAAGTCAGAGCAGTGTTTTACTCAGAGTTCATTTGGTTGCAAGCCACAGAAAACAAAGAAACAGTTCCAGAGAAAAGGGGAGGATGAACTCTCTCTCTGGGAAGTTTCAGGAGGACAGCCCCAGGCAGCGGGACTCAGTGATGGTCCAAGATTCTCTCTGTGCATCTCGGCCCCTGCTTTTTGTTGTGCTTGTGTCTTCCCGTGTACATGGTGACTTCCTGCTATAGAACTGGCTTTCTCCATAAGGCTGGGATCCTGACCATTGGAAACTCATGGATTCACATGGAAGCTTACTTGCCCCCTTGACAGCTCATTGGGGATATAAAAAGGGGGCAAATCTCCAAGAGTGTGATTGACCCTTTGGGGTCACGTGCCCTCCTCCAGGCCAGTCACTAAGGGCTGGAAGGTGGGATATGATCATTGGTCCAGTCTGGCACTTTTCCCTACTCCCAAATCTATCACTGTGACTGAGAAGGCAGAAGATGGCAGCTTCTGTTCGGACAGAATGGGTGGAGGCAGGGGGTTGAGCAATTCCCCTAAAGAACGGGGAGTTTTGTCCCCTGAAGAAAGGCAGCTGTTCTTCCCAAGTATCTGTAAGGACTTGCAATGCTGCATATCTTTAAGAGGTCTGAGAGGATTTCCCTGGTGGCCCAGTGGTGAAGAATCTGCCTGTCAGTGCAGGGGACGTGAGTTTGATCCCAGCTCTAGGAAGATCCCATATGCTAAGGGGCAACTAAGCCAGTGTGCCACAGCTACTGAGCCTGTGTGCCCTAGATCCCATGTTCCACAATAAGAGAAGCCACCACAATGAGAAGCCAGCCCACCACAGTTAGGGAGTGGCCTCTGCCTACTGCAACTAGCAAAAGCCTGTATGCAGCAATGCAGACCCAGCTCAGCCATAAATCACTATATAAAACATTTTAAAAAGTGTCTGATAATAGAACTAATGGAAATTTTGAATAACTTGGATAAAAGAGACTAACATTTTCTGAATGCTACAGGAGGGATCAGTCTCCTTACACTGAGAGCCCTTTCAAATGGCTCAATATCCCCTGTCAATAGGATTTCATCAAGGGGCATCATCCCCGCCCTCCTGATGAAAAGCCAGAGAATCCTGGATTTACTACCTCCTTTCCTCACTTCTTTTCATTCCATCCAAACCAGAGTACTCCATACACATGATCTAACAAGTCTAACAATACCAGAAACAGAGTATACCTCCTGCCTTGTGGGCCAGTTATTTTCTTGTCTTTCTGATTTTGTTGAAGAATGAAACACAGGAGATAAAATTTTTCTGAGGTATTGCATACCTGAAAAGGTCTCTATTCTATCATTACATTAGGTTACTAGTTGACAGGGCATAGAATTTAAGTTTGGAAATCGTTTTCTCTTACAGTTTTGAAGATTTTATCCAACTGTTCAGGCTGAGAAAGCTGATTCCATTTCTCCTCATTTTTAATCACTTGCATATTAATGACTTTTTCCTTTCTGGAAGCTTTTAGAGTAATTTCCTTATCCTTGGTATTCTAACATGATAATGGATCTTTTTCCATTCTTTGTGCTGATAATTCAGTGGGACTTTTTAAAATTGATATATGATTGACTTTTAATATTATATAAGTTACAGTGTATAATACAGTGATTCACATTTTTAATAGCTATACTCTATACTCCATTTATAGTTATTACGAAATGCTATATGCTGTACAATATATCCATGTAGCTTATTTTATTTTTGGCTATGCTGGGTCTTAATTGCCAAGGGGGCTCTTCTCTAGTTGTGGCGAGTGGGGGCTATATTTTAATTGCAGTGCATAGACTTGTCATTGTGGTGGCTTTTCCTGTTGCTGGGCACAGACTCTAGGGCATGGACTTTAGGCATGGGCTCAGCAGTTTTTGTGCATTGGATTAGTTACTCCAGGGCATGTGGGGGTCTTCCCAGATCAGGGATGGAATCTGTGTCTCCTGCACTGGCAGGCGGACTCTTTTTCACTGGAAGCCCCTGGTAGCTTATTTTATAACTAATAGTTTCTACTTCTTATTCTCCTTTCCTCTCTCCACTGGTAACCACTAGTTTGTTCTGTGTATCTGTTAGTCTGCTTTTTTGTTGTGGTTATATTCACTAGTTTGCTTTATTTTTTAGACTCCACATATAAGTGAACTCATACAATATTTGTCATTCTCTGTCCAACTTATTTCACTCAGCATAATGCCCTTCAAGTCCATCCATTTTGCTGCAAATGGAAAAGCCACATTAATGTTTATGACTGAGTAGTATTCCTCTCGACATATATGTATATCAAGTTTTATTTATCCATTCATCTATTGATATGGTTGTTTCCATATCTTGGCAATTGTAAATAATGATGCTATGAACATTGAAGGGACATGTAGCTTTCCAAGGTGGGTCTTTCAATCTGTGAATTGGTGTCATTGATCTCTGGGAAGTTTTTTAATCATGGAATTCTCTAGGCTAGAATACTGGAGTGGGTATCCATTCCCTTCTCCAGGGATTCTTTTTGTTATGATTCCTCTAATATTTCTTTCTGGAGCTATAATTTGCCTGTTGGATTCTCTGGATTTATCTTCTACTTTTCTTCTGTGGTCTCTCTGTGATTTTTGTTTGCTCTCTTGGAACTGTCCCTTAAGCTTATCTTCCGACTTCTCTCTCCATATTTTTCCTGCTTCCATAAGTTTAATGTTCAAATGCTTCTTCCTTATGATTAAGAATTTTTAGCATGTTTTTTTTTACCGTTTCATGGATGTAATCCAACCCCTACGTGTCTGAGTATATTAATCATTTTAAGGCATTATTTTCTCTGTCCACCTGTGTTGTCTCTGAGCTCCCCACTCCTTTTTTTCTGTTTGTAACTTCTGTCTTCTATATTGGATGCTTTCTTCAGATATCTGGTAATCTTTTGCTTTTCAGTCTTGTATTTCTTTACTTTTACTTTTTTACTTTCTTCACTGTGCGATGCAGCTTGCAGGATCTTAGTTCCCCAACCAGGGATTAAACCCATACCTTCTGCATTGGAAGTGCAGAGTCCTAACAGTACTTATATGTCAGTAGTTACAGATCACTGTCCTGGGGTCCTTGTGTTTCGCTAGAGAAGAATGTTTCAGTGTCCTGCCTGAAGTGTATCCATTGGGCAGAGAGAATTCTTTGAATGGGGTGGCACTGAACCTCTCACTTAATCCTTCTTTTAAAATACAGAGCCTTGGGGCTTCCCTGGCAGTCCAGTGGTGAAGACTACACCATCTAAGGCAGGGGGTTCAGGTCCCCTGGTCGGGGAGCTAAAATCCCACACACCTCATGGCCAAAAAGCCAAATCATAAAACAGAAGCACTATTGTAACAAATTCAGTGAAGACTTTAAACATGGTCCACATTAAAAAAAAATAACTATTAAATAAATAAAGTAAATTGCAGAGCTGCATCCTCTCCACTGTGCCTGTTTCCCCTATTCAACCTCTGATCAGAATAAAAGCCCAGTTTCCTGTCTGTGTCAGAGGCTGGGGAATACGTGGAGATGCGTGGAGCAGGTAAGTGGGTTGTGGATCCCACTTCCAACCCTGCGTTTGGCCCCATCTTCACTCCTACCTTCTGCCAGAACGGGAGCCCGCTGAGTCCTCATGGTCCTGCCTTCTCAGCTCTGCAACCTGCTTCTTCTGCTTCTCATTTCCAAAATGTCAACCTCTCTTCCCTATTTTATTGCTGCTCCCTTCATCGTTTCCCTTTGTATTTTAACAATATCTTATCTTTTGACTATCTTTTTAGTTGGGAACAAACAGCTGAATGAATTTGCTCCATTGTCCACCTTTAGCTGGCAGACCAGAGTCTACCATGCAGGAGCAAAAGGACAGGGTGAAGTGAGTGGGTGGGCTCGGGAGCCAGACACATCTACGGCTGAGTTCTGCCTTCACGTTTCCATAATCCTTTGTGACCTTGGGCAAGATGATCAATCAGCCTCTCTGAGCCTAGTCGGCACAGGGGAATAAGGCCTCATAATGAGTGGAGGGGGTTATATTGTGAGTTTTCTTGAGTTGTGGTGGGAAACTTGGGGATCCACTCAAATCATGACAGGGACCTCAGTGAGCCTCTCATCTTGCCCAGGGAAGTCAAGTCTGTTTTTGAGTTGCCTGCAGGAGTGTGCGATTGCTCTGGAGTCACTAATGGGGCATCATAGGAACTCATTTCGATTTAAGGCCGAGGAACTTGGGGTTCCATCTAGATTAGTGACATGGATCTTAGGGTTCCTATCAAGTTTAAGCTAGGAGTCATGTCTTGGCTCATGTTGAGGCATGGGACATTGCTTTTCTCTTCCTTTTACAACACGTGTGTGTGTGTGGGGTCAGGACCCCTGTCCAGTTGAGGCAGGAAATTGGGGCTGTTTATAGAGGTAAAACAGGGAATTAGGACTCCCCTTGTGTTGTGAGGTGAATACCCAGAGGTGCAGGAGAAGCAGGACTTATCTAGAGTTGAGGGGTTCCTCGGTGTCCTTTCAATTTGCGGCGAAAATCTCTGGGTTACACTTGAGTTAAAATAGGTGAGAAAGGCCTCCTCTTGAGATGTGAGAGGAACGTCGGGTGTCCTCCTGAGATGATGCAGAGACTAATAGGCCCTTATCTAGCGAAGAGGTGGAGAATATGGGTCTCTTTCAAGTTGTGACGGGTAACACGAGGTTCCTCTTGAATGGCGATGCATATCTTGGGGATTCTATTGAGTTGCATAAAGGGGTTGTCAGCTTCCTTTTGAGATTCAAAAGGGAATGTGAGACTGTTCTGGAGATGCTGCATGGATAAGGGCCTCACTTTGCATTGAGGGGGGGATCTCTTAATTTCTTGAGTTTTGGCTAGAAGTTTAGTGTTCTACTCTATCTACCACTTTGACCTCAGGGAAAATCTCTTGAAGCCTCAAAAAAATCAAAGCAATATTCGAGTTTCAAAGAGGAGCCAAAGAAGTTGCTAGAGTAACTGCTGGGGAATCAGGCCTCATCTCACATTCAGACAGAAATCTTGGGATGTTCCTCGAGTTGCGGTGGGCAGTTTTGGATTCCCCTCGATTTGGGACATGGTGCTCTGGGAGCCTCTAATGTTGCCTCAGGGAAGCCAGGCCCTCCTTTCGATGTGGGAGGACCATCGTGGGATCCTTCTGGAGGCACTGCAGTGGAATAGAGCCTCATTGGAGTTGAGGTGTGAAAATCAGGGTTCCTCTCCAGTTTCAACAGGGATATCAGAGTTCATATTAAATTCTTATAAGAGAGTCAGCCCCCATCTCGTTTTGAGGCATGTAACCCCTATTACCTCTCAAATTGTCAGAACTCCTTTTAGTTCAGGTGGGTCATTTGAGCTTTTCCTAGATGTGTGCAACAGGGGAATCAGACCTTTATTCATGTACCAGGTGGGTATACCTGAGGTTCCGTTCTAGTCTCCCCAGGAAAATTAGGCCTTATGTCAAGTGAAGGGGAACATCTTCTGGTTTCTCTCTTGTTGTGGTCAGAAGCTGAGGTTCCAGTCAAGACATGATGGGGACCTCAATGATCCCAGGGAGGTCAAGTCTCTTTTTGAGTGTCCTGCAGGAAAAAAGGATTGCTCTGGAGTCGCTGCAAGGTCATGATAGGAACTCATTTCCTTTGAAGGCAGGAAAACTCAGGGTTCCATCTCCATTTGCAACATAGATCTCAGGGTCCCAATTGATATTAAATCGGGAGAGAGGCATCGGCTCAAGTTGAGGCATGGAACTGCGCTTTTCTCTCTTGTTGTAAAGAGGATGGGTCAAGACTCCTGTCCAGATAAGGCAGGTAATATGGGTTTTTATTTAAAAGAACAACAAGGGAGTTAGGCCTCAATTCATGCGATGAGGCAAATACCCAGAGGAGCATGAGAATCAGGACCTATCTTGAGTTGAGTGACAATTGATGTCCTTTCAACTTCCGGCAGGAACTTCTGGGTTTTCCTCAAGTTTGATTAGATGAGAAAGACCTCCTCTTGAGGTGCAAGAAGAACTTTGAGAGTCTTCTTGAGGTGACACAATGGCTAATCGGCCATCATCTCTCCAAAAGGCGGGGAACACCTCTTCCGAGTTATGGCGGTGAACACGAATTTCCTGTTGAATGGCAACGAGTATCGTGGGGATTCTCTTGAGTTGCATACAGGGAGTCAAGCTTTCTCTTGAGATTTGAGAAGGAATTTGCGACTGTACTGGAATCGCTGCACAGGAAAACGACCTCACCTCACATTGAAGGGGAAATCTCTTCATTACTTAAGATGCGGCAGGAAGTATAATGTTCCTTTCCATCTGACACTTTGACCTCAGGGAACCACTCATGAAGCCACAGGTATGTCAAGGCATCTCTGGAGGATTAAGGAGGAGCCGAGGAAGATTCTCGAGTCACTGCAAGAGAACCAGGCCTCATCTTGCATTCAGAGGGAAATCTTGGGATGTTCTTATAATTGCGGTGGGCAGTTTCTCAGGTTGAAATGGCAGTTTTGGATTCCTTTCGAGTTGTGACATGGTCTTCTGGGAGCCTCTAACGTTGTCTCAGGGAAGTCAAACCCTGGTTTCGATGTGCTAAAACCATTTTGGTGCTCTACTCAAGTCACTAAGGTTGGATAGGGGCTTATCTGGAGTTGAGGCATGAAACTCAGGATTCCTCTCCATTTTCGACAGGGTTATAAGGGTTCCTATTAAATTTCTACAAGAGAGTCATCCCTCATCTCGTTTTGAGGAATGTAACTCCTCTTTCGTCTCCAGTTGTCAGAACTAGTTTTAGTGTGGAGGGTCATTTGGGCATTTCCTGGATGTGTGCAGTAAGGGAATCAGACCTTTATCCATGTAGTTGAGGATAAACTTGGGGTTCTGTTCAAGTCACTGCAGGGAAATAAGGCCTCATCTTGAGTTGAGGGGAATATATTGTGGTTTTTCTCGAGTTTTGGTGGAAGTCTTGGGATTTCAGTGGAGCCGTGACAGGGACCTCATTGAGCCTCTCATGATGCCCAGGGAAGACTAGTCTATTTGGAGTTGCCTGTAGTAGAATGGGATTGCTCTGGAGACACTTCCAGGATATTATAGGGTCTCATTTCAAATTAAGGTGGGGTGACTGAGGGTTCCATCTCCATTTGCAACGGGGACCTCAGGTTCCTAACGAGTTGAAACTGGGAGAAATGTCTCGGCTCGTGTTGAGGCATGGGACTCTGCATTCCTCTTGTGTTGTTAAAGGAGAGGGAGTAAGGACTCCTGTTTAGTTGATGCAGGTAATTGGGGCTTTTTCTCGAGGTACAACAAGGGAGTTAGGCCTTCCTTCATGTTGTGAGTCGAATACCCGTGAGTGCAGGAGAAACAGGCCTTAACTGGTGTTGAGAGGCTGCTCAGTCTCCTTTCTGGAGGCAGGAATTTCTGGGTTCCTCTCTAGTTTCAATAAGTGAGAAAGGCGTCCTTTTGAGGCCAGGGAGGAATGTCGGGTGTGACCTCGAGATGAAGAATGGGGCTAATCGGCCCTCATCTCACAATGAGGTTGGGTACACGGAGTTCTTTTGAGTTGCGGCGGGGAACACAAGGCTCCTCTTGAATGATGACACCTATCTTGAAAATTCGCTTGAGGTGTATAAAGGGAGTCAAACTTCCTTCTGGATTTGAGCTCTGGTGGTGCTGCCCCGTTAAAGTGCCTCATTTTGCCTTAATGAGGGAATCTCTTATTTTCTTGAGTTGATGGGGGAAGTATAGTGTTTCTCTCAATCTGCCACTTTGACTTCAGGGAACCCCTCGTGAAACCTAAGGGAAGTCAAGGAAACTTTTTAGATATGAGGAGCAGCCGAGGAAGGTTCTCAAAGCACAGCAAGGAAATCAGGCCTCATCTCACATTCCACCGTGAAATCATGATAGGTTTCTAGAGTTGAGGCAGGCAGTTTCTCAAGTTGAGGCCAGCAGATTTGGATTCCTCTCGAGTTGTGACATGGTCCTCTGCGAGCCTCTAATGTTGCCTCAGGAATGTCAGGCCGTGCTTTTGATGTGCAATTGCCATCTTGGTGCTCTACCTGAGTCACTACGGTGGACTAGGGCCTCATCTGGAGTTAAGGCATGTAACTCTGGGTACTTCTTCATTTTTGACAGGGCTATCAGAGTTCCTATTGAGTTTCACCAAGAGAGTTTGCTCTCATCTCGTTTTGAGGTATGTAACTCCCCTCTCCTCTCTAGTTGTCAGGACTCCTTTTAGTTAAGGCTGGGCTTTTGGGCTTTTCCTAGATGAGTGCAACATGGGAGTCAGATATCCATCTGTGAAGCTGAGACTAAACCTGGGGTTCTGTTTAAGTCACCACAGGAAAATAAGTCTTCTTCTTGAAGTGAAGGAGTTATCTTGTTGTTTTTCTCAAGGTCTGGTGACAGCTTGGCATTGCACTCGAGTCATGAAGTCAAGGCAAATTGGGAGATTTTAGGAGGCGCCAAGGAAGGTTCTAGAGTCACTGCAGGGGAATCAGGCCTCCTCTCTCATTCAGATGGAAATCTTGTGATGTTTCTCGAGTTGTGGCATGCAATTTCTTGAGTTGCAGCCAGCACTTTTGGATCCCTCTCAAGTTGTGACATGGTCCTCTGTGAGCCTCTAATGTTGCTTCAGGGAAGTCAAGCCCTCATTTTGATGTGCAAGGGCCATCTCATGGCTCTTCTCCAGTCACTACAGAATAGGCCATCATCATAAGTTGAGGAGTGAACCTCAGGTTTTGTCTCTAGTTTTGAAAGGGATATCATAGCTCCTATTGAGTTTCTCCAAGAGAGTCAGCCCTCATCTCGTTTTGAGGTATGTAATTCCTCCTTGCTCTCGAGTTGTCAGAACTCTTTGAATTGAGGTGGAGCATTTGGACTTTTCCTAGATGTGTGCAACCAGAGAGTCAGACCTCCATCCATGTAGCTGAGGAGAAACCTGCAGTTCTGTTCAAGTCACCACAGGCAAAGAAGGCTTCATCTCGAGTTGAGGGGGTTATACTGTGCTTTTTATCGAGTTTTGATGGGACGCTTTGGGTTCCACTCGAGTCGTGGCAGGTACAACAGTGAACCTCTCATTCTGCCCAGTGAAGTCAAGTCTCCTTTTGAGTTGCCTGCAAGAGTGTGGGTTTGCTCTACTGTCACTTCCAGAATATCATAGGGACTCATTTCAAATTAAGTCGTGGGAACTTAGGGTTCCTCTCCATTGCCAACACAGATGTCAGAGTCCCTTTTGAGATGAAACTGGGAGGAAGGCCTGAGCTCGTGTTGAAGCCTGGGACTCCATGTTCCTCTCCTGCTATAAAAGGGGGAGGGGTCAGGACTCCTGTCTCGCTGAGGCAGGTAATTGGAGCTTTTTCTCGAGTTACAGCAAGGGAGTTAGGGCTCCCTTCGTGTTCCGAGACAAATTCCCAGAGGTGGTGGAGAGTCAGGCTTTATCTGTAGTTGAGGGGAAACTCGGTGTCCTTTTGACTTGTGACAAGAAGCTCTGGGTTTCTTTCCAGTTTCAATTGGTAAAAAAAGTGTCCTCTTGAAGTGCAAGTGGAATGTCTTGTGTACTCTCAAGAAGACACAGAGGCTCATCATCTCTCATCTTGCGATGAGGTGGAGAATATGTGGCCTTTCGACTTGTGGCAGGAAGCATGGGATTCCTCTTGAATGATGATAAGTATCTTGTTGATCATCTTGAGGTGCATAAAGGGAGCCAAGATGCCTCTTGAGATTCGCGAGGGAACTTGGGAGTGTTTTGGAGGCACTGCATGAGAAAAATGGCCTGACCTCACATTGAGAGGGGATTTCTTTGTTTCTTGATTTGTTGCGGGAAGTACAGTGTTCTTCTCAGTCTGCCAGTTTAAACTCAGGGTCCCACTACTGAAGCCTCAGGGAAATTAAAACAACTTGAGAGATTTGATCAGGAGCAGAGGAAGGTTCTCGAGTCACTGGAGGGGAATCAGGCCTCATCTCACATTCAGAGGGAAATCTTGAAATGTTTATTGAGTTATGGCGGGCAGTTTCTCGAGTTGCAGCGGACACTTTTGTATCCCCTTCATGTTGCGATGTGGTCTTCTAGGAGCCTCTAATGTTGTGTCAGGGTATTCAGGCCCTCTCCTTAATGTGCGAGGGCCATCTCTGTGATGACACATTCTCGAGTCACTACTACGGAATAGGCCCTCACATTTAGTTGAGGTGTGAACCTCAGGTTTCCTCTCGAGTTTCGACAGGGCTATCAAGTTCCTATTGAGTTTCTCCAAGAATGTCACCCCTCATCTAATTGTTAGGTGTGTAACTCCCTTTTGCTCTCGAGTTATCAGAACTCCTATGAATTAAGGCGGGGCATTTGGGCATTTCCTAGATGTGTGCAACAGGGGAGTCAGACCTCCATCCATGTAGCTGAGATGAAACCTGTGGTTGTGTTCAAGTCACTGCAGGAAAATAAGGCCTCATCTCGAGTTGAGGGGGTTATATTGTGATTTTTCTCGGGTTTGGGTTGAAAGCTTCGGGTTCTAATAGAGTCATGTTGGGGACCAGAGTGAGCATCTAGTCTTCCCCAGGGAAGTCATGTCTCCTTTCGCGTTGCGTGCAGAAGCGTGGGATTACTCTGGACTCACTTCTGGGATATCATAGGGTCTCATTTCAAATTATCGTGGGGAAACTCAGGGTTCCATCTCCATTTGTGACATGAATGTTGGGGTCCCTATCAAGATGAAACTGGGAGGGAGGCCTCAGTTCATGTTGAGGCATGGGACTCCGTGTTCCTCTCATGTTGTAAAAGGGGGAGGAGTCAGGACTCCTGTCTAGTTGAGACAGGTAATTGGAGCTTCTTCTCAAGGTACAACAAGGGAGTTAGGCCTCCTTTCATGTTCAGAGGCGAATTCCCAGAGGTGCTGGGGAATCAGGCTTTATCTGAAGTTGAGGGTAAACACGCTGTCTTCTGACTTGTGGCAGGAAGTTCTGGCTTATCTCGAGCTTCACTTGGTGAGAAAGCCCGCCTCTTGAGGTGCAAGAGGAACGTCGTGTGTTACTTAGAGAAGATGCAGGGGCTAATCATCCCTCATCTTGCGATGAGGTGTAGAACACGGGGCCTTTTGAGTTGCGACAGTGAGCACTAGGTTCCTCTTGAATGATGATGTGTATCTTGGAGATCCTTTTGATGTGCATAAAGGGAGCCAACCTTCCTCTTGGGATTCGAGAGGTAACTTGGGTGTGTTCTGGAGGTGGTGCATGAGAGAAAAAGCCTCACCTCACATTGAGGGGTAAATCCCTTCGTTTCCTGAGTTGTGGCGGGAAGTATAATGTTCTTCTTGATCTGCCTTTTTAAAATCAGGGACTCTCTCATGAAGCCTCAGGAATATCAAGGCAACTTGGGAGGTTTGAGAAGGAGCCAAGGAGGTTCTCAAGTCACTGCAGGGCAATCAGGCCTCATTTTGTATTCAGAGGGAAATCTTGGGATGTTTCTCAGGTTGTGGTGAGCAGTTTTTCGGGTTGCAGCAGGCATTGTGGGATACCTCTCTAATTGCTATGTGGTCATCTGGGAGGCTCTCATGTTGTCTCAGGGAAGTCAGACACTTGTTTCGAGGTGCAAGGGCCATCTTTGGGCTCTTCTCGATTCAATACAGCAGAATAAGCCCTCATCTTTACTTGAGGTTTGAATCTCAGGTTTCCTCTATAGTTTCAACAGGGCTATCAGAGTCCCTATTTAGTTTCTCCAAGAGTGTCATCCCTCATCTCGTTGTGACGTATGTAACTCCTCATTGCTCTCCAGTTGTCAGAACTCCTTTTTATTGAGTCGAGGCATTTGGGCTTTTCCTAGATATGGGAAACAAGGGATTCAGACCTCCATACATGTAGCTGAGGAGAAACCTGGGGTTCTGTTCAAGTCATCGCAGGGTAATTAGGCCTCATCTCGAGTTGTGAGGGTTATATTGTGCTTTTTCTCGAGTTTTGGTGGGAAGATTCGGGTTCCACTTAAGTCTTGGCTTGGACCCCAGTGAGCCTCTCATCTTTCGCAGGGAAGTCTAGTCTCCTTTTGCATAGCCTGCTGGAGCATGGGATTGCTTTGGAGTCGTTTGTGGCATATCATAGGGTCTCATTTCAAATTAATGCGAGGGAACTCAGGGCTCCATCTCCATTTGCAACACAGATTTTGTAGTCCCTATGGATTTGGAACTGGGAGAAAGGCCTCATCTCGTGTTGAGGCATGGGACTCCATGTTCTCAAGGTACAACAAGGGAGTTAGGCCTCCCTTCATGTCCTGAGGTAAATTCCCAGAGATGCTGGAGAATCAGGCTTTATCTGAAGTGGAGGTGCAACTCGCTTTCTTTTCGACTTGCGGCAGGAAGCTCTGGGTTCCTCTCGAGTTTCAATTGGTGAGAAAATCCTCCTTTTGAGTTGTGACTGGAACGTCGTGTGTCCTGTTGAGACGACACAGGGACTAATCAACCTCATCTCGCAATGAGTGAGAGAGCATGGGTCCTTTCCTGTTGTGGCAAGGAGCTGGAGGTTCCTCTTGAAAGATGACGCATATCTTGGAGATCCTCTTGAGGTGCATAAAGGGAGCCAAGCTTCTTCTTGAGATATGAGAGGTAACCTGGGAGTATTCTGGGGGCACTGCATCAGAAATAAGCCTCACCTCACATTGAGAGGGGAATCTCCTCAATTCTTAGTTGTGGCAGGAAGTATAGTGTTCCTCTCAATCTGCCACATTAAATTCAGGGCCACTCTCTTGAAACCTCAGTGAAGTCAAGGAAACTTGGGAGGTTCCATGAGGAGCCGAGGAAGGTCCTCAAGTCACTGTAGGAGAATCAATTTTCATCTCGCATTCATAGAGATATCTTGAGATGTTTCTCGTGTTGTAGTGGGCAGTTTCTCGAGTTGCCCTGGGGACTGTTGGATTCCTCTTGAGTTGCCACGTCGTCCTCAGGTAACCTCTAATGTTGCCTCATGGAAGTCAGGTCCTCGTTTTGATGTGCAAGGGCCATCTCGGGGCTCTTGTCGAGTCACTACTGCAGAATAGGGCCTCACCTTTAGTTGAGGTATGAATCTCAGGTTTCCTTTCTTGTTTTGACAGGGCTACATATCAGAGTTCCTATTGAATATCTCCAAGAGAGTCAGCCCTCATCTCGTTGTGAAGTCTGTAACTTTGATCTTGAGTTGTCAGAACTCCTTCTTATTGAGGCGGGGCATTTGTGCTTTTCCTAGATGTGTGCAACAGGGGTTTTAGACTTTATCCGAGTATCTGAGGAGAAACCTGGTATTCTGTTCAAGTCGCCGCAGGGATATAAGGCCTCATCTTGAGTTGAGGGGTTTATATGGTGCTTTTTCTCCTGTTTTGGTGGGAAGCCTTGAGTTCCACTCGAGTCGTGTCGAGGACCTCAGTGAGTCTTTCTTCTTGCCCAAGGGAGTCAAGTCTCCTTTTGAGTTGCCTGCAGGTGAGTGGGATTGCTCTGGTGTTGCTTCCGGGATATCATAGGGTCCCAATTTAAAGTAAGGTTGAGGAACTCAGAGTTTCATATAGTGCTTATGATGTCATACATATATTGGGTGTGATGTCATGCATGCATTGGTTGTGATATCATCCATACAGTGGGTGTACTGACACCTGTGTAGTGGATGTGATGTCGGACATAGTCAGTGTTATGTCATAAGTATTGTATTTTGATATCATAAAGAGTGTGAAGTCATGGATAGTGCTTGTGATGTCATACATAGGCACAATGTGATGTCATATCTATAGTGGGTGTGAATTCATCAATAAAATTGGTGTGATGACACAGATATATTGGATGTGATACCACATGTGGTGTGATGTCGTAAAGAGTGAATGTCACATCATATATAGTGAATATGATGTCATACACATCGTGAGGTTGTCATACACAACCTTACTTCAGTCATATATGCAGTGTGTGTGATTAGACAGATACAGTTAATGTGATCTAAGGAATACAGTGGTTGTTATGTCTTAAAGACGGAGGTGTGATGTCATAAAGTGTGGATGTGATGTCATTTATAATTTATATGATGACATAGATATTGGGGTGTGATATCATACATACCCCAATGATGTATGTCATCTACACAGTGGATGTGATGACACAGATACAGGGCATGTGATGGAAGATATAGTGGATGTGATGTCATATACCCTGGATATGCTATTGTAAATAAAGTGAATTTATGTCATAGATACAGTGGCTGTGATGGCACATGCATACTGGATGTGATGTCACATACACTAGATGTGATGTCATATATAGCGGGTGTGATGTCATGAATACAGGGTATGTGATGTCATAAAGAGTGAGTGTGATATCATATGTACTCCATATGATTCCATACATATATTGGATGTAATGTCATTCATACAGTGTGTGTGATACCGTCTACATATTGGGTGAGATGACACAGAGTGGATGTGATCAGTTATAGTGGGTGTGAAGTCATAAATACTGTGATGTCAAATAGAGTGAATGTGATGTCATGTATACTAATTGTAATACCATGTATACACCCAGTGTGATTTTATACATAGATTGGTTGTGATGTCACCAATAGAATGGATGTGATGACATGTGGAAGCGATGTCACATGTATAGAAGACGTGGTGTCATATACAGTTGAGGTGACTTCATATATATTGGATGTGATGTCATGAATACAGTGGTTGTGATGCCAAAGATGGAGAAGTGGGTTGTCATGAAGAGTGGATGTGTTATAATATATAATGCATAGGATGT
The DNA here is from genome assembly GCA_007570785.1 of Antilocapra americana. NCBI lineage: Eukaryota > Metazoa > Chordata > Mammalia > Artiodactyla > Antilocapridae > Antilocapra > Antilocapra americana. The sequence continues at coordinate 18,643 of SRVM01025095.1, forward strand.
CTCAATTTAAAGTAAGGTTGTCACACATATAATGGGTGTGATACCATACATATAGTTGATGTGTTGACACAGATACAGTGGATGTGATGTCAGATATAATGGGTGTGATGTCATATACTGGACGTGATTTCAGATATAGTGAGTTTGATGTCAGATCCAGTGGTTGTGTTGTCACACAGAGTGTGTGTGGTGTCCTATATAGTGGATATGATGTCATAATCATAGTGGGCATAATGTTATAGATAGTGTGGCTGTGATGCCACAGGTATAAAATACAGTGGAAATGATGTCATAAATACCATTGTGTGATGGTAAGTAAAGAGTGGATGTGATGTTATATATAGTGCATATGATGGCATATATATAGTGGGTGCAATGTCATATGTAGAGTGGGTGTGAAGACACAGAATGAGTGTGATGTCAGATGTAGTAGGTTGATGTGATATATAGTGGTTGTGTTCTTATTGCACACAATATGTGTAATGTCATATAACATGGATATGATAATATAAATGTAGTGGGTGTGATGTCATCAATAGAGTTGTCATGATGTCTCATGTATAGTTAATGTGATGTCATCATCATTGAATGTGATTTCACATATAGTGGCTGTGATATAATGAATACTGTATATTTTATGTCATAAAGAGTGAATGTGATGTCATGTACAGTGCATGTGAAACATAGACATGTCCAAATTGATGTCATATATAGAGTATTTGTGAGTTCATCAATAGAATGGGTGTGATGGCACAGATACAGTGGATGCAATGTCACATGTATCCAAAATGTGATGTCATATTCCGTGGATGTGATGTCATATATGAGTGTGATATCATGAATGCAGTAAATGTGATGCAAAATATATCAGTGCAACGTCACAAAGAGCGGATGTGATGTCATATATAATGCATATGATGTCATACATATCATGGGTATGGTGTCATACATACAGCAGATGTGATGACATAGGTACAGTGGATGTGATGTAGACACAGATAGTGTGATGTCATAGATACAGTGGCTGGGTAGTCGATGTGACGTCATAACTAGTGGATGAGATGTCATATATAGTGAGTGTAATGTCATGAATACAGTGGATGTGATGTCATAGAGAATGGATATGATGTCATAGATACTGCATGTGATGTCATGTATATCTCAGATGTAATATTGATACAATGGGTGTGATGACACTGATACATTGTGTGTGATGTGAGATATAGTGTGTGTGATGTCAGATATAGTGGTTCTCTTGTAAAATACACTGAGTGTGATGACATATATAGTGGATATGATGTCATAAACATACTGGGCGTGATGTCATAGATACAATGGCTGTGATGTCACATGTATAGTCGATGTGATGTCATAATCTGTGGATGTGATATTACATATAGAGGGCATGATATCATGAACAGAGTGGATGTGATGTCATACAGTGGACATGAAGTCCTAGAGTGAGTGTGATATCATGAATACATCTGATTTGATGTTTGAAACACTGTGGTGTGATGTCATAAAGAGGGGATATGATGTCATATAGAGCATATGATGTCATACATATACTGGGTGTGACGGACATAGAGTGGGTGTGATATCATCTATACAGTGGGTTGAATGATACAGATACAGTGGAAGCGATATCAGATATAGTGTGTGTGATGCCATAGGTACAGTGGTGTGATGTCCGAGAGAATGGGTAGGATAACATATATACTGCATATGATGTCATACATATATTGGATAAGATATACATACATACAATGTGTGTGATATCATCAATAGAGTGGTTGGGTTGTGACGATGCAGTAGAGTGGGTGCAATGTCATAAATACTGTGATTAAATGTCATAAATAGTGAATGTGATGTCGAGTCTAGTGCATGTGATGTCATACATATGCCCAGTGTGACGACACAGGTAATGGATGCTCTGTTATTTGTATAGAGGATGTGATGTCATATACAGTTGATGTGACTTCACATATAGTGGGTGTGATGTCATGAATACAGTGCAAGTGATGTCTTAAATACAGTGATGTGATATGATAATGAGTGGATATGATGTCATAAAGAGCGCATTCCATTCCATACATATATTGGGTGTGATGTCATACATAAAGTACTTGTCATATCACCTATAGAGTGGGTTTGATGACTCAGATTGATGCAATATCACAAGTACAGAAGATGTGATTTCATATACATTTGATGTGACTTCATATACAGTGGGTGTGATGTCATGAGTACATTGGATGTGATGTCATACATATAGTGGTGTGATGTCATAAAGAGTGGATGTGATGACATATATAGTACATATGATATCATACATATAGAAGGTGTGATTTCATACATACAGTGGTTTTGATGAAAGGATACAGTGGAGATCATGTCAGATAGAGTGAGTGTGATGTCAGTTATAGTGTTTGTCTTGTCATTCACACAGTGCTCATGATGTCTCATTAGTGGATATAATGCCATAAACATAGTGAGAGTGATGTCACAGATAAATTGCCTGTGATTTCACATGTAGAGTGGATGTGATGTCATAAAGTGGATGAGCTATCATATAGAGTGGGTGTGATGTCATGATTACAGTGGATGTGATGTCATAAATACAGTGGGCTGATGTCATAGAGAATGGATATGATATCATATATATTGCATAAGATTTCATACATATACTGGGTGTGATGTCATAAATACTGTGTATTGATGTCATAAATAGTGAATGTGATGTCATATATAGTGCATGTGATTTCATACATAGGCCCAGTGTGATGTCCTACATGGAGTGGGTGAGAACTCATGAATAAAATGGGTGTGATGATACAGATACAGTGGATGTGATGTCACATGTATAGAAGATGTGATGTCATATACAGTTGATGTGACTTCATGTATAGCACATGTGATGTCAATAATATAGTGCATGTGATGTCATAAAGAGTGAATATAATGTCATATATAGTGAATATGATGTCATACACATCGTGGGTATGACGTCATATATACAGTGGGTGTGATTAGACAGATACAGCCAATGTGATATCATGAATGCAGTAATTGTTTTGCCTTAAGTACATGAGTGTGATCTCATAAAGAGTGGACATTGTGTCGTTTATAATTTATATGATTTCAAACATATCAGGGTGTGATATCATACATACAGTGGGTGTGATGTCATCTACACAGTGGATGTGATGACATAGATACAGTTCATGTGATGGAAGATACAGCGGATGTGACATCATATACCCTGGATATGGTATTGTAAATATAGTGGGTGTATGTCATATATACAGTGGCTGTGATGTCACATACACAGGATGTGATGTCATATATAGTGGGTGTGATGTCATGAATACACAGAATGTGATGTCATAAAGATTGGGTGTGATGTCAA
>ML662461.1:0-18659 GCA_007570785.1 Antilocapra americana
TGCATAAAATACAGATAATAAAGTGTCTCATCAAAATGATTGGAAAATACACAGTGTGATAACAATGACTGGTATACCTTAATGACAGCTAACAGTTGCTTCTCCTTTGATTTTTATTCCCAATGCTTGGTGAAAGAATACCTCTAACGAAAGTGAACATCGTGCAAGAAACCCTCAGTGAAAAAAGCTTGCTGAACAATTTCCTGATGGAACACGCTTATAGACTGCCCCAGACTTCTAATCGTAACTCAAAAATAACTTCTGTACCCATGAAGAACTTTAATGATGTGAGTGTGTTGGGAGGATGTTGTTCCCCCGTGCCCCCTTGTGGTGTGACCTAGCACTGGGGCTCATCTGCAGGTGGCAGATCAGATGTTGGGCTGGGACATGTGCAGAAGGCAGGGACACTGCGGAACAGGGACCTCATTCCCACAGGAGAAGGCACTCTCATCCTCCACTCTTGAACTGTGGTGACTAGGTCCAGCAATTACCAGGTGGCAGATAAACATTCATTTCTGTGTCAAAAATGAGCCATTAGTTTGAGGGAGATTGTTTTCTGAACCAAGTGAGCCACTCAGTTACAGATAAAGGGTGAATCATCTCTGATCACAAGGTAAAGCCAACTACAAAGTAACTGTGAAATCCCAGGCAGAGGAATTCAACTTCCACAGATGCAAGAACCACGGCAATAAAATTTACTGAACCCCTATCCCGTGTAATGCCATAAGAACCTAACACCATGATTAATCTTATTAGATTAGAAAAAAAGGGGGGATCATTTTGTTTTCAAGAATGCCCAGGCCAGCCTGGGAGCAAAGCAGAGTAAAAATACATGTCCAATGAAAGGGTCACCTGTGTGGTGCTGACTGGATGTGGTTTGAGTTTAGAGGGAGTGAGTGGTGTTGATCAAAGAGGACCTCCTGGAGATGGAGGTGTTCAGATTGGGTTTGGAGAGACTAGAAAGCTTCTCAAAGGAAGGCACCAGGACTTCCCTGGGGGTCCAGTGGTCATGACTCTGGACTTCGAATGCAAGAGGTACTTCTTCAACCCCTGGTCATAGATTTAATATCCTTCATGCTGTGTAGTGCAGGGAAATATATCAAATGCAGGCATCTCTGTGAGAAAGATTGTGAGCCGCATGGGGGTTGGAAACTGACCTCAGCAGACAATGTGACACCCAGAAGGAGGCAGCAGTGTGGAAATCGAGGGGAGCCAGATCTACACTAACGCACCTCTCCGGGTCCCTTTAGCTCATCTACGTTGGTAACATCACCATTGGAACACCTCCTCAGGAATTCCGGGTTGTATTTGACACAGGCTCATCTGACTTGTGGGTACCCTCCATCTTTTGCTCCAGTCCCTCCTGTTGTGAGTACAGACACCCCCCAACCCACCCATCTTTTACTTGTCTGACACCCCCTTTTTCATCATTGGCACCTGATACTCATCTGACACTCATCTGACTGTGACTCACTCATCTGACAGTGTCACTGTCTGACACTCATCTCTTGTGTCTGCAGATACACACATTACCTTCAAGTATCAGGAGTCTTCCACCTACCGGCATACAACCAAGCCCTTTGAAATCATCTATGGATCTGGGAGAATAAAGGGATATCTTGCTTATGACACTGTTCGGGTAACGTGTAAACAGAAGCTGAGTCAGGACTGGGAATGGAGTGACCATGGCTACCAAAAAGATTCAGGACCACCTGGCAGGACCCATCCTACACTAACTCCCCTAGTGATTGGCCATCCTACCCACAGGGTCCTGTCCCTGGGGAGACAGCACCCGTGGTGACATAAAAACTCCTCCCAGATTATCTAATCCAGAGAATGCCTTGTGCTGTGGACTTGAAGCTCCTTTGCCCATGAGCAGTTCAAAGTTCATTTTGCTGGGAGTGAGAAGAGGGGTGAAAAGCACCCACTTTTAAATTCTCAGAATGTTCCAGGCACTTTAAGGTAGTAACTAGTTTAATCCTGCAACAACCCCACACAGCAGGTACTTTGATTAGCTCAAAATACAGATGAGGAAACTGAGGTGCAGATAGCAAGGGCCTTGCAGAGGTCACACATGTGGTAAGCAGTGGAGCTGGCCTGGTTTTTCAGGACTGAAGTCGCTGTGGGGTGTTTGGGGGTAGAATCAAACTGAACTGGGTGCCCTGGGGGCAGTCAAGTCCTTCCTATAGCCAAGATGGAAAGAAGGAGTACAGAGATGACAGAGAGGCCTGATAAATGAGTTCTCACTCTAGGGCACCTTTGAGAGTCTAATAAAACTTATGACCTATCTCCTCCCATGTACCTGAGTAATCATCCTCTCTCTTTTATTCTCTTTCTCTCAAACACACTCACACAAATACACACATATCCCCAAAACTGAATTCCTCAGGAAGTACCTTCATAGAACCCTGCAAGTAAGATTATATTTTCAGCTTCTGTCTTCCTGGGCAGATGCAGAATCCATAGTACATTACAGTGAATTCAGTCCATTTCTGTCATTAGGTCATAGTGACGACAAAGAGAAGACTGTTCTGCTCTCTACTCATATTGTCCCGAAGGGGGCACCATTGGGTCCTGTCCTGACTTTTTGTTGCCCCAACTGCACAGAAGACTTGAAGCCAATTTTATTCAAGCAGATAATGTTTCTTTAGAGGGGCAGATGTTTTAAAAATTCACAACCTCTCACAAACGGAATCCAAATTCTCCTCAGCTTGGTCTAACCATCGGAGATCCACCAAAGACACAGCCCAGCCTCAGTTCTTCTCTGAGGATCTAATGGCAATGCACCCAAGCCCAGTCCTAGCCCTATTTCACAAATCTGTAAATGGTAACACTCTTCTCTCCCTCAGATTGGAGATCTTATAAGTACGGACCAGCCATTCGGTCTAAGCCTGGAGGAGTATGGATTTGACGGGGCACCCTTTGATGGCGTCTTTGGCTTGAACTACCCCAACATATCCATCATAGGAGGCATCCCTGTTTTTGACAATCTAAAGAAACAAGGTGCCATTTCAGAGCCTGTCTTTGCCTTCTACTTGAGCAAGTAAGTCTGAGCTGGACAAGCCCTCTCTCCAAAATAGCTTGAGATGCTTCTGTGGCAAGAAAATTATAGAACACTTGATAGAAAAGTATTTGAGAGATAATCTAACCCAGGAAAACTAGGGCCCCAGGGCCCCATCTGGCTTCACTACTGGCTCTTATAAATAGTTTTATTGGAACACAATCATGCTCTTGGGCTCAAGAGCAGCAGTTTGGTTTAGGGGGTGAGGGAAGATGAACACTAATGCAAGGTGTCAGGATGAGAGTTGGAAGAAAAGGAAACAAGATTTACTGATGATTTTGAAATGGAAGGCAAGAGACGGATGGGGAAAATCTCTCCTTCCTCACTAACATTTCACTGGGAGCCCAGACCAGCTACACAATTCGCAGGAGCCTGTGCAAAACAAAAGTGCGGGACCCAAAATGAAAGGGTGGGACTCCTTTTTCAATAAGATTGGGAATTTCAAGACAAGGAGAGCAGAGGTTGGGTCCCCTGCTGAGTTTGTGGCCCTATGGACAGCAAAAACTTCAGCCTGTCCTCTGAGGGTATCTCTGAGCACTCAAGTTACAGGACGTCTAGTGCCACTTCAGAAGCTTGGGTAGGTGAAGCCCAGGGTCAGTGGCCTAGCTTCTACCCTTCTCTGTGCCACTTATTACACAGTTATTGACCTTGTTCAAGTTCATAATCCCTCATAGCCTCAATTTTTACATCTATAAATAGGGATATTATTAAGGCCTTGAGGGGTGGACAAGCATAGTCCTAAAGGTGCTGTTGTTACTTTCCTCCAAGGATTGTCCTCTTCCTTCTTTCTACAGATGCAGAGTGAAGAGCAGTGTGCTGATGTTGGGTGGCGTGGACAGAGCCTACTACAAGGGAGGGCTCAACTGGGTACCACTGGCCCGAGTGGGTGACTGGCGTATAAACTTGGACCAGTAAGCTTCTCCCTCTGAGAGTCACTCCAAGCGATGCTCCCACACCTGTACACGGACACAAGGCAGACTCACACAAATACACTCACAGACATACAGCAAACAGACATATACACCATCCACAGCGACACATACAGACACACAGACACATGCAAACACAAAGGCAAGCACATATAAACACACAAGCAGATACATACAACACACACAGACATACATTACATAGGCCGACAGACACACAAGCCAACACACAGAGCCACATAAAGATACACACACAAACACAGAAACACATAATAGAAACCCCCCATGTATTCATAATCGCCCCAGGCTTCCTGACCAGGGCTCTGTCCAGGGTCCTTAACAGGGTCCAGAAAGGTCTGTGCAGCTCGGGGAGGGCTTCAGCCCTGAGTGTGAGGTGAGAAACGTGGTTAGAGGACCGTACAGTGTGGTGAAAAGAGGATTAGGGAGAATTCCCTCAGCCTGAACAGAGCTGTAATGAGATGACCAACTGTCCATGTTTACACAGGTCTAAGGAAGCTCTCAGTTCATATAATTTCAGTTTAAAATAGAGAATGTCCTAAACAAATGGTGAAAAACTGGTCTCCTTATGGAGAACCTAGCCAGCAGTGGAGAGAGGTTGGCCACAGTCTTGAGATCTGAAAGCAATTCATAATAAAAGACATCCCACTTAACCTAGCTACCTATTGTTTATCCTAGGCACACAGTGGAGAAGGTGCTGTAACTGAGAGAACAGGAAGGTGGGACCTAGGAATGATTGAGAACAAGGGGCAATAATTGATGTGATTCTGTGTAATACCCTCAGACAAATGCTGACCTGTCCTTTGGAGTTCCCCTGGGTTACCCAGGTGTCGCCTAGCCAGGGCATCAGTGTCAGAGCTGGGTGAATGAGCAGTGTTGGAGATACCCTGTCCCAGGGCAGCTGGTCTCCCCCACCCCATGAGAATCTGCTGCCACAGGGAACCTTCACCTTCACTGTGTATTTGACCTGTTTTTCTTAGGCACTGGATACAGCTCTATGGATGGTCCTCATTCATTATTTTCACAGTCTTCAGTCACTTGTTCAAGACAAGCATTGTGCATCCACTGTGGGCCAGGAACTTTAGGGACATGATGAGAATAAAACTTGCCCTCACATCTGAGAAGGCAGATGTACAAGAAATGCCTCACAACATGCTCAATTTTCACTTTGGTACATGCTAGACATGAGGAAGGGTCTACAGAGAGTGACCAGGATAAGAGACTGATATACACCAAGGAAAAGACTTCCCTGAAACCATTGCAATTAAGCTATAATCTGGAAGAGGAGAACAAATTTGCTAGTCAAAGGGAAGGGGGGTCTTCTAGGAAGGAAGGCCAGCTTGTGTCAAGGTACAAAAGAGCCTGATGTATCCAAATATTGCATTCAAGGATGTCAAGGAAGGTGTTATGTCAAGAGCAAAGGAAAAAAGTTAGAGCAAGAGATGAAGGGCTGTTCAGGAGACTGTCTGGAATGCGGAAGCTCTGGAGAGACTCAGAGTGACCTTGATGCTCTTTTTTTTCCCACTGTCTCTCAGCATCTCCATGAAAGGCAAACTTATTGGTTGCTTTGGCAACTGCGAGGCCCTTGTGGACACCGGGACATCAGTGATCCAAGGCCCAACAAGTCTGGTCGCTAACATACAGAAGGTCATCCGAGCTACGCCCCAGGGTCTCAAGGTAAAGGGTCATGCCACAGGGTCATTCCCAGTCTCCCCACACAACAAGGACCTCCAGGGCCAACCTCTCTCCCTCTCTCTCTAACAGCATTATGTTTCATGTTTTACCATCAACACCTTGCCCTCTCTCATCTTCACCATCAATGGCATCAGCTACCCAGTGCCAGCTCGAGCGTACATCCTCAAGGTGAGGGGACAACCCTGAGGGTTGGTTCTCAGATAGGAACTTGCAGAAACAGCTGAGCTGGTTCAGGGAGGAGGGTGCCCTCTGAAGGCCATGCACACCATAGCAGATGCCCCTGAGTCCCTGTAGCTGGACCAGGGCCTCCCAGAAAACCAAATACTTGAGAGTAAAGGTCAGTCTGGGACACTGTTCTTCCCAAAATAAATGCGGAGACAGCACCCCATACTGGCCTGGCATGAATCACAAGGAGAGGGGAACACTAAGGACCTCAGTTCTCAGAGAACTTCAGTTCAATCAGAGCCCTCAGATACATGAACATGGAAAGTCAGCTCTAGCAATCCCTGAAATAGGCCATGTGAAAAGGAGAACGGCTAGGGACAGTCCCAGTACACTGTCCCACTATAGGGATTAACAGTCTCCCTACCCTTCTCGAAGTTTTCCTGGTTTGGATGATAAAATTCAGAGTTACTCTAGTTTCAGCTGCATCTTTTCCTTGCTATACCCAGGTTCCCCTTTGTGAGTTGAAATACCCAATCCCTCAGTGGGGAGGGTGGATGCTAAGGTGACTAAAGGGTGCACAGTGACTGTTCAGCCCTGACACAGGGTTGAGGGCTCCCTGTGGGAGTTCAGAGCAGGCTGATGGGCTCAAAGAAGGATTTGAGGAAGAGAGGGAATTTCAGTAATTCTAACCCCACAGACTCATAGAGTAATAAGGGGGGAGCCAGTTGTCTCTAGGCAAGTCTACACTGGATTTCATGCAAATGGCACCAAAAGTGCTCTGCAAAGGAGCACTGGGGACTTACTAGGGATGACAAGGGGTACAGACCAACCAGTTTTGTTGGAGCATGAGAGTAAATTACCCAATCATTCTTGGAGTGGCTGAAGACGGTTAGTGTGGGTTCAAGGAGTCTTTCCAGAGGGCCTGAGCTAAGACTTTTTTATATATATATATATATTTTTTATTGTTTTTGCCATACATTGTCATGATATCACCATGGGTTTACATATGCTTCCCCTCTGGAACCCCCCTCCCTCCTCCCTCCCCCCCAGGAAATCTCGCTGTACCAGCCCCGAGCATCAATCCTGGGCTGGCGATTGATTAGACACATGACAATTAACATACTTCAATTCCCTTCTCCCATATCATCCTACCCTTACCCTCATCTACAAAGTCCACGAGTCTATTCTTTACATCTATGTTCCTTTTTCTGTCTCGCATGTTGGGTTCTCGTTACCGTCTTTCTAAATTCCATATATATGCGTTAATATACTGTATTGTTGTTTTTGCTTCTGGCTTACTTCACTCTGGATAATGGGCTCCAGTTTCGTCCATCTGAGTAGAAAGCTGTGGTACATATACACAATGGAATATTACTCAGCATTAAAAAAAAAATTCATTTGAAGCAATTCTACTCAGATGGACAAAACTGAGCTAAGTCTTAAAGAACGTGTTGTGAGCACTGCTATTAATGTATTTAACGTGCATAACCAGCAATGAGCTGCTGTATAGCCCAGGGAAATCTGCTCATTATTCTGTGGCAGCTGAGATGGGAGAGGTATCTTTGGGACAAGGATACATGTATGTGTATGACTGACTTCATTGTCCACCTGAAACTCAGAATATTGTTAATCGCCTATACTCAAATACAAAAATGAAGGTTTTTAATAAAGAACAGGTTGTGGGGATGAAGAAGAATCATCAATCCCTGCAGAGAAAATAAGAATCAGGAGTCAGTAGCAAAGCAACTGAGTGTGAGGAGAACTATGGGACACCCTTACTTTCTTTCGAAAAAATTTGTATTGAAGTATGACTAATCTTCAGTGTTTCCTTAAGTTCTGCTGCAAAGCAAACTGACTCAGTTATACACATACAAAAATATATATTATTTTTCTTATTCTTTTTTATTATGGTTTTTCACTGGATATTGAATATATTTCCGTGCCCTCTCAGTAAGACTTTGTTGTTTTTCATTCCTCTGTATCTTTGTATCTGATAATCCCCTACTCTTGGTCCTCACCTCCCCCACACCCTTCTTTCTGGTAACCACATGTCTTGGCCCTTTTTGTTTTGGATGAACCCTCACATCCCAAGCTGTTGAGAAAATCACCTGATACTTACCAAAAGAGGGAAATAAAACAAAGAAGTGTGCTGAGTCTGGATACTGGGGGAGTCACAAGTAAGTGCTCAGGCTGACTGGTGTGTGTCTCTGACTCCCCCAGGATTCTCAAGGCCGCTGTTATAGTGCCATTAAAGGAGGCACAGAAATTTTTAAACACGCAGAGACCTGGATCCTGGGTGATGTCTTCCTGAGGCTGTATTTCTCAGTTTATGATCGAGGAAATAACAAGATTGGCCTGGCTCAGGCAGCGTAAATGCTGGACTGTTTTAGGAATCAATCAAGCAGCACTAAACACATACTTGCTCACAGTTAGGGCATTCCTGCCAAGGGATGCTGGTGAAATTTTCGTGTGGTCCTCTTTAAACCCTATTCTCAGTAAAGAATAAAAGGTTTCACTCTTTTTTTTTTAATTTTCTTTATTGTGTTGGTTTTGCCTTACATTGATATGAATCCGCCATGGGTATACATATGCTCCCCCTCCACAATCCCCCTCCCTCCTCCCTCCCGATTCCCTCCCCCTGGGTCATCCCGGTGCACCAGCCCCGAGCATCAATCCTGGGCTGGCGATTGATTACACATATGATAATTAGCATGTTTCAATGCCATTCTCCCATATCATCCCACCCTTGCCCTCCTCCACAGAGTCCACGAGTCTGTTCTATACATCTGTGTTCCTTCTGCTGTCTCGCATGCTGGGTTCTCGTTACTGTCTTTCTAAATTCCATATATATGGGTTAGTATACTGTATTGTTGTTTTTCCTTCTGGCTTACTTCACTCTGGATAATGGGGTTTCACTCTTAATGGTGCCAAAACAAATGGATGCCTCTGTTTGTTTCTGGGAGCTGCATAATGATCAGGAAGGATCTGGTACCAAGTCTGAGGCACAACTGAGAGGAGCCCAAGTCCAACCGGATTGAAGGAAAGGGGAGACTTATTGGAAGAATTCTGGGCATTTGGGACACAGGAACCAGAGCAGATCAAAAGATCTCAGGGACTGGACCCAAGAAATCAGAAGTCATCTGTTTTCTTTTTCTCATCCTCTCTCGTTCCCCTCTCTCTTCTTTGATTGTCTTAGTTTGATAGATTTCTTCCCTAAGGCTTCTACATCTAGTGAGGGCATCCAGAGCTACTTTTCCTTGGGTTTTATATCCTGAAGTCATCTAACCCATAAGAAAAGAAGCTCAGAGACATCAGGGTTCAAGGGAGTGCTCTGAATGGCCCGCCTCAGATCACATGTCCAGCTGGAGGCCAACCACCCTGGCAGGGCCATGGGGTCAACTGGAGACAAACCATCCTGACAGGGCCATGGGAGCAACTGCAGACCAACCATCCTGGCAGGGCCTTGGGGCCAACTGGAGATGAAAAATCCGGGGAGGGTCTTTTGTCCAACTGGAGACCAACCATACTGGCAGGGCCATGGGGCCCTACCATTGACTTTCTATAGAAACACGGCCCTGACCCAGCAGCACACATATTTGTCTGCTTTCTGCCGAACCACATGGGTGGACAAAGCCTCAAAGATAGTGACTGAGGGATGCTAAACCATGGAAGAGTTTATGACTCCAGCATCACTATTAAGAAACATCAATTCTTAGATGCTCCTCACTCTTTAATCTCACATCAATACAAGACTACTGGGAAAAGCAATGGCTCTGACACTACAAACCTTTGTCAGCCATGTATTCTCTCTGCTTTTTAATACACTGTTCAGGTTTGTCATAACTTTACTTCCAAGGAACAAGTGTCTTTTACTTTCATGGCTGTGGTCAAGAAAGATTGTGATTTTGGAGCCCAAGAAAAGAAAATCTGCCACCATTTCCATTCTTCCTCCATCTATCTGTCATGAAGAGATGGGACTGAGTGCCATGATCTTAGTTTTTTGAATGTTGAGTTTTAGGAAGCTTTTTCCTTTTATCTCTCACCCTCATCAAGAAGCTCTTTAGTTCTCTTCCTTTTCTGCCACTAGGGTGGTAACATCTTCATATCTGTTGTTGTTATTTCCCCCCAGAAATCTTGATTCCAGCTTGGGATTATCCAGCCCAGCACTTCAAATGATGTGATGTGTCCTCCGTTCATTTTAGTGACTCGCTTGTGTCTGGCTCTTTGCAACCCCATGAAACGCATCACTCCATGCTTGCCTGTCCATCACCACCTCCCGGACCCTATTCAAAGTCATGTCCATCGAGTCGCTGATGCTATCCAGCCATCTCATCCTCAGTCATCCCCTTCTCCTCCTGCCTTCAATCTTTCCCAGCATCAGGGTCTTTTCCAATGAGTCAGTTATTCCCATCATGTGGCCAAAGTACTGGAGTTTCAGCGTCAGCATTAGTCCTTCCAATGAATATTCAGGATTGATTACATTTAGGAATGACTAGTTGGCCTCTTTGTATAGTCCAAAGGATTCTTAAGAGTCTTCTGCTTCAATTCAAAAGCATCATTTTTTCACTGCTCAGGCTATTTTATAGTCCATCTCTCACTTTCATACATGATTACTAGAAAAACCATAGCTTTGACTAGACAGGTCTTTGTCAGCAATGTAATGTCTCTGCTTTTTAATATGCTGTCTAGGTTGATCATAGCTTTTCTTTCAAGGGGTAATCATCTTCTAATTTCATGGCTGCTGTGTCCATCTACAGTGATTTTGGAACCCAGGAAAATAAAGTCTGCCACTGTTTCCACTGTTTCCCCATCTATTTGCCATGAAGTGATGGGACCAGATGCCATGATCTTAGTTTTCTGAATGTTGAGTTTTAAGTCATCTTTTTCACTCTCCACTTTCACTTTCGTTAAGAGGCTCTTTAGTTCCTCCTTGTTTTCTTCCACAAGGGTGGTGTCGTCTGCCTATCTGAGGTTATTGATATTTCTACAGGAAACGTGATTCCAGCTTGTGCTTCATCCTGCCAGGCATTTCACATGATGTACTCTGCAAATAAATTAAATAAGCAGGTGACAGTATATAGACTTGACATACTCCTTTCCCAATTTGGAACCAGTCTGCATTTTCTTGTCTAATTCTAACTCTTGCTTCTTGACTTGCATAACAGCTTTCTCACGAGGCTGGTTAGGTGGTTTGATATCCCCACCTCTTGAAAAATTTTCCAGTTTGTTGTGATCTACACAGTCAAAGGCTTTAGGTCAATCAAGAAAGCAGAAAAAGATGTTTTTCTGGAATTCTCTTGATTTTTCTATGATCCAACAGATGTTGGCAATTTAATATCTGGTTCTTCTACCTTTTCAAAATCCAGCTTGAACTTCTGAAAGTTCATATTCATGTACTGTTGAAGACAAGCTTGGAGAATTTTGAGCATAACTTTGCTAGCATGTGAGATGAGTGAAATTGCTAGGGCACTTCTTTTACATTGCCCTTGGAGAATTTTGAGTATGACTTTGCTAGCGTGTGAGATGAGTGAAATTGAGAGAGAAATTCTTTCCCATTGTCCTTCATTGGGATTGGAATGAAACTGATCTTTTCTAATCCTGTAGCCACTGCTGAGTTTTCCAAATTTCCTGGCATATTGAGTGCACTACTTCAGTAGCATCATCTTTTAGGATCTAAAGTAGCTCAACTGGAATTCTATCATTTCCACTAGCTTTGCTTGTAGTGATGCTTACTAAGGCCCATTGACTTTACATTTCAGAATGTCTGTGGCTAGGTGAGTGATCACACCATTGTGGTTACCTGGGTCATGAACATTTCTTTTGTATAGTTCTTATGTGCATTCTTGCCACCTCTTCTTAATATCTTCTGCTTCTATGAGTCCATACAACTCTGTCCTATATTGTGCCCATGATTACATGAATGTTCCCTTGATATCTCTATTTTTTTTGAAGATATATCCTACATATAGATTAAACAAACAGACTGCAAATAAACTTTGTCATGCTCCTTTCCCAATTTTGCAACATTCAGCTGCTGTTCCATGTCTGATTCTAACTGTCACCATTTGAACTGCATACAGATTTTTCAGGAAACAGGTAAGTGATCTGGGACTCCCACTTCTTTAAGAATATTCCCCAGTTGGTTGTGGTCCACACCGTGAAAGGCTTTAGCATAGTCACTGAAGCAGATGTAGATGTTTTTCTGGAATTCCCTTACTCTCTGTATGACCCAATGGATGTTGGCAATTTGATCTCTGGTTCCTCCATCTTTTCTAATTCCAGCTTGTACATCTGTAATCTCTCAGTTCATGTACTGTTGAAGCTTAGCTTGTAGAATTTTGAGCATTACCTTCTAGCATGTGAGATGAACGCAACTGTTTGGTAGTTTGAAAATTTTTTGGAATTACCATTCTTAGGGATTGGAATAAAAGCTGACCTTTTCCAGGGCTGTGGCCACTGCTGACTTTTCCAAATTCGCTGATTTATTGAGTGCGGAATCATGTCTTTACAACAATATCTTAGGAGTTCTAACAGCTCAGCTGGAATTCCATCACCTCCACTAACTTGTTCTGAGTAATGCTTCATAAGGGCCATTTGACTTCATTCTCCACAATGTCTTGCTTTACATGACTGGCCCCAGCATCATGCTTATCTGGATCATTAAGACCTTTTTTTTTCTTTAATTCTTCTGTGTATTCTTGCCACCTTGTCTTAAACCCCCCTGCTTCTGGTAGGTCCTTGCCTTTTCTGTTCTTTGTGTCCATCACTGCATGAAATGTTACTATGGTAACTCCAATGTTCTTGAAGAGATCTCTAGTCTTTACAGTTCCATTGTTTTCCTCTATTCCTAAACTTTCTTATCTCTCGTTGATATCCTCTGGAAGTCTGCTCTCCATTGGGTATGTATTTCTCTTTCTCATTTGACTTTGGCTTCTCTTCTTTTCTCAGCTGTTTGTAAGCCTTCCTCAGACTATTACTTTGGCTTCTCACATTTCTTTTTCTTAGGGATGGTTGTGGTCACCACCTCCTGTACAGTGTTACAAACTTCCATCCATAGGTCTTCAGGCACTCTGCCTACCAGATCGAATCCCTTGAATCTATTTGTCACCTCCACTGTTTAATCATAAAGGGTTAGGTCATATCTGAATGTTCTGGTGGTTTTCTTTACTTTCTTCAATTTAAACTTGATTATTGCTTCCTTCTGCCTAAACAGTTAGTGCTAGATCACCTCTCTCCACCTACAGTGGGTATGGAGCAAAAACACACAATTTGAGGCCTGGGTTTGTGCATGGCTTTTCACATGCTTAGCTGTGTAACCTTGATCAAGCCCCTTA
Source organism: Antilocapra americana (assembly GCA_007570785.1). Taxonomy (NCBI): domain Eukaryota; kingdom Metazoa; phylum Chordata; class Mammalia; order Artiodactyla; family Antilocapridae; genus Antilocapra; species Antilocapra americana. The sequence goes on from ML662461.1 coordinate 13,200, forward strand.
ACCTCAGTTTCCTCATCTGGAAAATGGGCACCCTGATGGTAATTCCACCTTTTGGACTGCATGTAAGTGATCCAGAGTAGCTTTCTGAGTTCCTGACTCTGAATGAAATATGAATTATTCTGCCTCCTGGGAGGGGGCAATCTTTTGTTTAGAGGTTATTGCTGCCATCCCCAAAACTACATATTGAGTCAAGCAAAATAACGTCTATTTCTGAACCATGACACAGAACTCTGACTGAGCTGATGTTTCTGTTTTGGTGCTCCAACAGGAGCTAAAACACTGGCTCAGATTACTCCCTTTCTCAGCCTTACCAGTCAGCCATTTCTCGCCAATTATTTCTAGTCTGAAGTCACACTGCAAAGATAGTCTTAAAGGCTTTTGCTCTCTTGACAGTTTCCCACATCTCTAGCACAGCACAGGAAGCTGTTACTATGGCAACCTGCACAGTCCAATCTCAACCTCTTAAATGGAACTGCCCCATTCAGTCCCTAATGTCTAAAAGATCTGCAGTTGCCTTACAGATCTTTCTATGCTTGCTGTTTAAGGAAGAAATATGTGTGGATCTGATCTAGTTTTCTTTTCCAAGAATGATTCCAGCCATGAAATGAAGTAACCAGACTTTAACTCATCTAACTGTACACAGAAATTGACCAAAGCAAGTCACCCATCATGCATTTCTCGCTTGCCTCAAAACACCATTGAAGTGATCTGCCACAAAAAACTCATACATTGGCTTGTACACTCCAGAAGGGAGACTTTTTCTCTAGATTCGCTTTCCACCCAGTGCAGAATTTTCACCATGAGCCTGGCCATCCAGCAGCTGGTCACCTTGTTTTTGAAAACTCAGTCCACTTCAGTCTCCTCCACATCCCTCAACAAAATCTAGAGAACAAACTAAGTCAAAGCTCTCACTCTTCCAGAAAACAGGTTTGTTTAAATTTATTTAAATGTTTGGTAACACATTCAAAATCGTATGCTCCTTAGCTTGCAACTGAAGTCCTTGCATCAGTGCCCAGATATCTCCATTTGCTTCTAAATCTTTCTCCACTCCTACCAAACACCAGCTCCTCTGGATCCTACGTTCTTGTTGCTCTTCTTTAGTTGCTAAGTCAAGTCTGACACTTTGTGATTTCTTGGACTGCCAGGCTTCCTTGTCCTTCACTATTTCCCAGAGTTTCCTCAAACTCATGTCCATAGAGTCGGTGATACCATCCCACCATCTCAACCTGTCATCCCCTTCTCTTCCTTCCCACAATATTTCCCAGCATCAGGGTCTCTTCCAATGAGCTGACTCTTCACATCAGGTGGCCTAGGTATTGGAGCTTCATCTTCAGCATCAGCCCTTTCATTGAATATTGTTCTACCACTTCCAAAACAAAACTCATGTTTCCATCACCTGACAACATTGGGCATCAGTAAAGTTGAATAGAACTGAGATCTTGTTCTCTGGGAGCTCCCAGCACTCCCACCTTCCCTTTGCTCTTACCACTCCCTCCACCTGGCTTAGAATTTCATCCCTACAACTTCTCCAACTTGAAAAGGCCTGCTGGCCCACCATTGTCAGCTATTCAGGAATTATTCTTTCCCTTTACCCAAAGACTTCTTCCTGCTCCCTGATGATCCTCTGTACATACCACATAGCAATTATAATGTAGGAAAAAGCATGTTACTTCAGCAAGATGGGGACTCCTCAAGGATCCAACTCATGTTCCCCATCATGTCTGCACTCCTTCACGGAGGTCAGTGCCTAGCATGCACAAGGTGTCCAGTGAATGCAGCCTCTGTTTTGGCAGAAAGAGAGGAGCAAAGACCACATTTATGTTCCTACCTCAAACAAATCCCAGCTAGACACAATAAGTGAAACAGCATTTTTCTATGCATCAAATATTAAGCCGCTGAGAATGACTTCCTGAGAGGGTGGAGCAAGCAATCTACAGTTGTCCCAACTCTAGACCTAGTTTGCAACACAAGGCACAAGGAGGGTGCATGCAGGCAGATTCAGATAGTCTCCTCATGTTGGGAAAGAAAGAGTTGGAACTCTAGAGTTCACAGAAGAGAGCTACAAACAGAGACCTGTGGGAGTCTGCAGGAGATATTCCTCCAGTTTTCATTGGAGAGTTGATAACATTGGTCATAGTTAGAGGGAACAATCATTGAGTTTCAAATTGAGCCAAGTCTAATTGTGTGCCCACCCACCAGAATGGAAATTACTCAACTCCCAGGACATCAGTAGGGGCCTGAAGACAGTATTGCCTTGCGAGTGGGGACCCTGATCCACTATAGGCACTTCCTTCCGTCTATACAATAATTATAGTAACCAAATTTGAAAGGTGGAAGAGGGACAAATTGAGAGTTTAAGATTAATATATGTATAATACATTTAATAGATAATTAACAAAGACTTACTGTACAGCACAGGAATTCTGCTCAATAGTCTGTAATAAACTGTATGGGAAAAGAATCTAAGAAAGAATGGATACATGTGTATGTATAAGGGAATTAATTTCCCATACAACAAATATTAATACAATACTGTAAATCAGCTGTGTTCCTATTTAAATTAAAAGCTAAATTTAGGGTGTGATCCTAAGACACCAGAGGAATAGCACAGGGAGACCACTTTCTCCTGCACAAATTTGCCAAAAGAACATTTGAAAGCTGAGCAAATTCCACAAAACAACTCCTGAGTGCTGGCAGAGGAGAGCAGGCACCCAGAAAGGCAGCCCATTATCTTTAAAAGGAGGTAGGACAAAATATAAAAGATAAAAAGAGAGGCAAAAGAGGTAGGGACTGAGACCTGTCCTGGGGAGGGGGACATCGTAAAAGAGGAGAGGTTTCCAAACACCAGGAAACCCTCTTACTTGTGGGCCTGTGGGGAGTTTTGGAATCTCAGAGGGCATCATAAACAGGAGGAAAAATAAATAAATAAATAAATGAAACCCACAGATTACAGGTTCCCACAGAGGAACAGGGAGGATTTACTCAGCCAGAACAGAGCTGTGTTAAGATGACCAACTGTTCATGTTTACACAAGACTGAGGAAGCTCTCAGTTCATATAAATGTTGGTTTAGAAACAGGGAAAGTCCTGAACAATAGGGAAAACTGATCTCCTTAAGGAGAAGCTAGCCAGCAGAGAGGAGAGAGGAAGTAGTCTTACCACATGAAAGCAACTCATAATAAAAGACATCCCACATAACCATAGCTACCTACTGCCTACCCCAGGCACACAGCGTGGCAGATGCTGTAGCTGAGAGAATTGGGAAGGTGGGATCCAGAGATGTCTTGAGAACCAGGGACAATAATTGACGGGATTCTGTGTAATACCCTCAGACAAAAGTGGCTCTGTCCTTTGGAGTTTCGATGGGTTAGTCAGGTACCACCTGGCCAGGGCCTCAGTGTCTGAGCTGGGTGAGTGAGCAGTGCTGGGAGACACCCTCTCCCAGGGCAGCTGGTTTCCTGCATCCCTATGAGAATCTGCTGCCCCTCGGAACATCCATCTTCACTGTGTGTCTGACCCGTTTTTGTTTGACACCGGTACAGCTCTTTGGATGGTCATCATTCATTATTTTCACAGTCCTCATTACTCATTCAAAAGACAGCCATTGTGCACTGACTGTTTGCCAGGCACTTTAGGAAGGTGATGAGAATAAAACTTGCCCTCACATATACAAAGGCAAATGTACATGAATTGACTCACACACATAGTGAATTATCACTTTGGTACGTGCTAGACATGAGGAAGGGTCTACAGAGAGTGACCAAGACAGGAGACTGATATACACTAGGGGAAAGACTTCCCTGAAATCATAACAGTTAAGCAGACATCTAAAGGATGAGAAGTGAGTTAGAAAGGGAAGGGGGGTCTTCTAAAAAGGAAGACCACCTTGTGTCAAGGTACAAAGGAGCCTGGTGTATTCAAGTGCTGCATTCGAGAGTGTCAAGAAGGGTGTGTTCAGAACAAAGGAAGAATCAGGGAAAGACACAAAGGGATGTTCAGGAGACAGTCAGAGGGGGGGAAGCTCTGGGGAGACTTAGAGTTACCTTCATGTCCACTTGGTCCCACTGTCTCACAGCATCTCCATGAAACGAAAGATTCTTGCTTGTTCTGGAGGATGTCATGCTGTTTTGGACACCGGGACATCACTGATCCAAGGTCCAACAAGGCTGGTCATTAACATCCAGAGACTCATCCTTGCCAAGCCCCAGGGTTTCAAGGTGAAGGGTCATGCCAAAGGGTCACTTCCAGTCTCCCCACACAGCAAGGACCTCCAGGGCCAACCTCTCTCCCTCTCTCTCTAACAGCATTATGGTTCATGTTTTACCATCAACACTCTGCCCTCTCTCATCTTCACCATCAATGGCATCAGCTACCCAGTGCCAGCTCGAGCCTACATCCTCAAGGTGAGGGGACAATCCTGAAGGGTGATTCTCAAACTGAAACTTTCAGGAACCTTTGGGCTGCTGCTGGGAGGAGGGCACTGTGTGCAGGCCTAGTCTCACAATTGCAGGTGCTGCTGAGCCCTGTGGCTGAGCCAGGGCCTCCCACAAAACAAATCACTTGAGCGTAAAGGGTCATCTGGGACATCAATCACCCTGAAATAAATGTGGAGACACCACCCGATGCTGGCATGGTGGGAGCCACAAGAAAAAGGGAACACTAAGGTCCTTAGTCCTCAAAGAGCTTAAATTCAGAGCTCTCAGATGCATGATCATGGAAAGTCAGGTCTAGCAGTCCCTAAAATAGGCCATGTGACACGGGGATGATTGGGGATAGTCCCAGTGATCTATCACACCCTAGGGATTAACAGTCTCCCTTCCCTTCTCGACAATGTCCTGGTTTGAATGATAAATGACATGGGTACCTGACCTGTTGTTGGAGAGATTGAATGCTAGGGCACATAAAGGGGGTCCTGTGATGGCTCAGCCCCAGCATACAGTGGAGGCTTCGTGACAGCTTCTTTTGGGAGTTCAGAATAGGCTGTTGGGCTCACAGAAGGTTTAGAGGCATATCAAGAATTTCAGTAATTCTAATCCCCCACATCACGGAGCCACAAGGAGACCCACTTGGTTCTAGGCAAATCTACATTGGATTTCATGCAAATGACACCCCAAGGTGCTTTGCAAAGGGGCACTGGGCACATACTAGAATGATGAGGGCTTCAGACTGACCGTTGGGGGTGGAGCAGCAGAGTAAGTCTCCCACCCATTCCTGGAGTGGCAAAAGAGGGTGAATGTGAATCCAAGCAGGCTTTCCAGAGGGCCTGAACTAAGTCTTAAAGAATGAATTGTGAGCACCGCTATGAATGTATTTAAAATGGATAACCAACAGTGAGCTACTATATATAGCAGAGGGAATTTTGTTCAATGTTATGCGGCAGCCTGGATGGGAGGGGAATCTTTGGGACAAGGATACATGTGTGTGTGTGTGTGTGTGTGTGTGTGTGTGTGTGTGTGTGTGT
>ML662461.1:18669-63856 GCA_007570785.1 Antilocapra americana
TATGACTGAGTTACTTTATTGTCCGCCTAAAACTAAGAATATTGTTAATCACCTATACTTGAATACAAAATTAAAAGTTTTAAATAAGGAGCAGGTTGTGGGGATGCAGGAGAAGAACCAGCATTCTCTGAAGAGAAAGCAAGGGTCAGGAGTCAGAAGGAAAGAAACAGGGAGTGTGAGAAGAATTATGGGACACTCTGGCTTTCTAAAAAATTGTATTGAATTATGGCGGTTCATGGGGTCACAAAGAGTCAGACACGACTGAGCGACTGAACTTAACTGAACTGATGGCTGATCTTCAGTGTTGCCTTAAGTACTGCTGCACTGAAATCTGACTCATTTATACACATACAAAAATATATATTCTTTTTTATTCATTTCCACTACTGTTTATTGAATATAGTTTCTTGCACTCTACAGTAGGACTTTGTTGTTTATCATCCCTTTGTATATTGCTTTGCTTCCGATAATCCCAAATTTTCTATCCTCACATCCGCACACCCCTGCCACATGACAACCACATGTCTTGGTCCTTTCTGGTTTTGAATGAACCCTCACATCCCCAGCTGCTGAGAAAATCACCTGATAGTTAGCAAAAGAAGGAAATAAAACCAAGAACTGTGTTCAGTCTGGATATTGAGGGCATTTGCAGTAAAGGGCTCAGACTGACTTGTGTGTGTCTCTGACTCCCCCAGGATTCTCAAGGCCACTGCTTTACCACCTTTAGAGGAGGCACAGAGCAAGATAACATCTCAGAGACCTGGGTCCTTGGTGAAGTCTTCCTGAGGCTGTATTTCTTGGTTTTTGATTGAGGAAATGACAGGATTAGCCTGGCACAGGCAGTGTAAATGCTTGGGCTGGTTCAGGAATCAATCAGGCCGCTCCTAATACACACTGGCTCACACTCAGGACACTCCTGTCTAGGATGCTGGTGAACCACATTTGGTGCTCTGCAAACCCTATTCTCAGTAAAGAATAAAAGGTTTCACTCTTAATATTGCTAAAACAAATGGGTACCTCTGTTTGGGTCTGGGAGGTGCAGAATGATCAGGAAGGACCTGGAACAAATTCTGAAACAAAAGTGAGAGAAGCCCAACTCCAACTGGCTTCAAAGAAAGGGGGGACTATTTGAAGGGATTCTGGGGATCTAGGACACAGGAACCAGAGCAGATCCAAAGATCTCAGTGCCTGGACCCAATAAATCAGAAGTTATCAGTTCTCTTTCTCATCATCGCTCTTTCCCCTTGGCTGCAAAGAATATAATCAATCTGATTTCTGTATTGACCATCTGGTGATGTCCATGTGTAGCATCTTCAATTTTCTTGTAGGAAGAGGGTGTTTGCTATGATCAGTGCATTCTCTTGTCAAAACTCTAATTACCCTTTGACTTGCTTCATTTTGTACTCCAAGGTCAATTTGCTGACTATGATGGCTACTCCACTTCTTCTAAGGGATTCTTGACCACAGTGGTAGACATAATGGTCATCTGAGTTAACACCCCCCATTCCAGTCCATTTTAGTTTGCTGATTCCTAAAATGTCAATGTTCACTCTTGCCATCTCCTGTTTGACCACTTCCAATTTGCCTTGATTCATGGACTTAACATTCCAGGTTCTTATGCAATATTGCTATTTACAGCATTGGACTTTGCTTCTATCACCAGTCATATCCACAACTGGGTGCTGTTTTTGCTTTGGTTCTGTCTTTTCATTCTTTCTGGAGTTATTTCTCCACTGAATTTCCAATATTGGTCACCTACCAACCTGGGGAGTTCATCTTCAGTGTCCTATCTTTTTGCCTTGTCATACTGTTCATGAGGTTCCCAAGGCAAAAATACTGAAGTGGTTTGCCATTCCTTTCTCCAGTGGACCATGTTTTTTAGAACTCTCTACCATGATATATCTGTCTTGGTGGCATGGCTCATAGTTTCATTGAGTTAGACAAGGCTGTGGTTCATGTGATCAGATTGATTAGTTTTCTGTGACTGTGGATTTTATTCTCTCTGCCTTCTGATGGAGAATAGGAGGCTTATGGAAAGAGAGACTGACTGAGGGGGATACTGAGTCTTGTTCTGATGGGTAGGGCCATGTCCAGTTCAGTTAAGTTCAGTCTCTCAGTCTTGTCTGACACTTTGCCATGCAATGGAGTGCAGCACACCAGGTCTCCCAACGTTTACTCAAACTCAAGTCTATTGAGTTGGTCATGCCATGAAACCATCTCATCCTCTGTTGTCCCCTTCTCCTCTCGCCTTCAATCTTTCCCAGCATCAGGGTCTTTTCAAATGAGTCAGTTCTTCACATCAGGCAGCCAAAGTATTGGAGTTTCCACTTCAATATCAGTCCTTTCAAAGAATATTCAGGACTAATTTCCTTCAGGATTGACTGCTTGGATCTCCTTGCAGTCCAAGGGACCCTCAAGAATCTTCCAATACCACAGTTCAAAACCATCAAATCTTTGGTGCTCAGCTTTCTTTAGAGTTCAAATCTCATAACCATACATAACTACTGGAAAAAGCATAGCCTTGACTAGACAGACATGTGTCGCCAAAGTAATGTCTCTGCTTTTTATTTTATTTTATTTTTTTATTGTTATTGCCATACAATGTCATGATATCACCATGGATTTACATAGGTTCCCCCTCCAGAACCCCCCTCCCTCCTCCCTCCCCCCGGGAAATCTCGATGCACCAGCCCCGAGCATCAATCCTGGGCTGGCGATTGATTAGACATATGATAATTAACATGTTTCAACGCCATTCTCCCATATCATCCCACCCCTACCCTCATCCTCAGAGTCCACAAGTCTATTCTATACATCTGCATTCCCCTTGCTATCTCCCATGTTGGGTTCTCGTTACTGTCTTTCTAAATCCCATATATATGTGTTAATATACTGTATTTTTGTTTTTGCTTCTTGCTTACTTCACTCTGGATAATGGGCTCCAGTTTCGTCCATCTGAGTAGAATTGCTTCAAATGAATTTTTTTTTTAATGCTGAGGAATATTCCATTGTGTATATTTACCACAGCTTTCTTATTCATTCGTCAATGGACGGGCATCTAGGTTGCTTCCATCTCCTGGCTATTGTAAACAATGCAGCAATGAACATTGGGGTACACGTGTCTCTTTCAATTCTGGTTTCCTCGGGGTATATGCCCAACAGTGGGATTGCTGGGTCATATGGCAGGACTATTTGCAGTTTTTTAAGGAACCTCCACACTGTTTTCCACAGAGGCTGTACTAGTTTGCAATCCCACCAACAGTGTAAGAGAGTTCCCTTTTCTCCACATCCTCTCCATCATTTATTGCTTGTAGATTTGTGGATTACAGCCATTCTGACTGGTGTAAAGTGATACCTCATTGTGGTTTTGATTTGCATTTCTCTGATAATGAGTGATGTTGAACATCTTTCCATGTGTTTGTTACCCATTTTTATGTCTTCATTGGAGAAATGTCTGTTAAGTTCTTTGGCCCACTTTTTGATTGGGTCGTTTATTTTTCTAGAATGGAGCTGCAGGAGTTGCTTGTATATTTTTGAGAATAATTGTTTGTCCGTTGCTTCATTGTCTATTATTTTCTCCCATTCTGAAGGCTGTCTTTTCACTTTGCTTATAGTTCCCTTTGTTGTGCAGAAGCTGTTAATTTTAATTAGGTCCCATTTGTTTATTCGTGTTTTTATTTCCAATATTCTGGGAGGTGGGTCATGGAGTATCCCGCTTTGGGTTATGACAGAGAGTGTTTTGCCTATGTTATCCTCTAGGAGTTTTATAGTTTCTGGTCTTATGCTTAGATCTTTGATCCATTTTGAGTTTATCTTTGTGTATGGTGTTAGAAAGTGTTCTAGTTTCATTCTTTTACAAGTGGCTGTAAAGTTTTCCCAGCACCACTTGTTAAAGAGGTTGTCTTTTCTCCATTGTATATTCTTGCCTCCTTTGTCAAAGATAAGGTGCCCACAGATGTGTGGATTTATCTCTGGGCTTTCTCTTCTGTTCCATTGATATATATTTCTGTCTTTGTGCCAGTACCATACTGTCATAATGACTGTGGATTTGTAGTATAGCCTAAAGTCAGGTAGGTTGATTCCGCCAGTTCCATTCTTCTTTCTCAAGATTGCTTTGGCTATACGAGGTTTTTTGTATTTCCATACAAATTAAGAAATTATTTGTTCTAATTCTTTGAAAAAGACCTCTGGTAGCTTGAAAAGAATTGCATTGAATCTATAGATTGCTTTGGGTAGTATACTCATTTTCACTATATTGATTCTTCCAATCCACGAACACGGCACATTTCTCCATCTATTTGTGTCCTCTTTGATTTCTTTCATCAGTGTTTTATAGTTTTCTATATATAAGTCTTTTATTTCTTTAGGTAGAAATACTCCTAAATATTTTATTCTTTTTGTTTCGATGGTGAATGGAATTGTTTCCATAATTTCTCTTTCTGATTTCTCACTGTTAGTGTATAGGAATGTCAGGGATTTCTGTGTGTTGATTTTGTATCCTGAAACTTTGCTATATTCACTGATTAGCTCTAGTAATTTTCTCGTAGAGTCTTTAGGGTTTTCAATATAGAGGATCATGTCATCTGCAAACAGAGAGAGTTTTACTTCTTCTTTTCTAATCTGTATTCCTTTAATTTCTTTATCTGTTCTGATTGCTGTGGCCAAGACTTCCAATACTATGTTGAAAAGTAGTGGTGAGAGTGGGCACCCTTGTCTTGTTCCTGATTTCAGGGGGAATGCTTCCAGTTTTTCACCTTTGAGGATAATGTTTGCTGTGGGTTTGTCATATATAGCTTTTATTATGTTGAGGTATGTTCCTTCTATTCCTGCTTTTTGGAGGGTTTTTATCATAAATGGATGTTGAATTTTGTCAAAGGCTTTCTCTGCATCTATTGAGATAATCATGTGATTTTTATTTTTCAATTTGTTAATGTGGTGTATTGCATTGATTGATTTGTGGATATTGAAGAATCCTTGCATCACTTGGATAAAGCCTACTTGATTATGATGTATGATTTTTTAATGTGTTGTTGGATTCTATTTGCTAGAATTTTGTTAAGGATTTTTGCACCTAAGTTCATCAGTGATATTGGCCTGTAGTTTTCTTTTTTTGTGGCATGTTTGTCGGGTTTTGGAATTAGGGTGATGGTGGCCTCATGGAATGAGTTTGGAAGTTTACCTTCCTCTGCAATTTTCTGGAAGAGTTTGAGTAGAATAGGTGTTAGCTCTTCTCTAAATTTTTGGTAGAATTCATCTGTGAAGCCATCTGGTCCTGGGCTTTTGTTTTTTGGAAGATTTCTGATTACGGTTTCAATTTCAGTGCTGGTGATGGGTCTACTAATATTATCTATCTCTTCCTGGTTTAGTCTTGGAAAATTGTACTTTTCTAGAAATGTGTCCATTTCATCCAAGTTGTCCAGTTTATTTGCATATAGTTGCTGATAATAGTCTCTTATAATCCTTTGTATTTCTTTGTTTTCTGTTGTGATCTCTCCGTTTTCATTTCTAATTCTGTTGATTTGGTTCTTCTCCCTTTGTTTCTTGATGAGTCTGGCTAATGGTTTGTCAATTTTATTTATCTTCTCAAAGAACCAGCTTTTGACTTGGTTGATTTTTGCTATGGTCTCTTTTGTTTCCTTTGCATTTATTTCTGCCCTGATCTTTAAGATTTCTTTCCTTCTACTAGACCTGGGCTTCTGCATCTCTTCCCTTTCTAGTTGCTTTAGGTGTAAAGTAAGGTCATTTATTTGATTTTTTTCTTGTTTCCTGAGGTGAGCTTGTATTGCTATGAACTTTCCCCTTAGCACTACTTTCACAGTGTCCCATAGGTTTTGGGCTGTTGTGTTTTCATTTTCATTCATTTCCATGCATAATTGAATTTAATTTTTGATTTCTTCTGTGATTTGTTGGTTATTCAGCAGTGTGTTGTTGAGCCTCCATATGTTGGAAGTTTTGAAAGGTTTTCTCCTGTAGTTGATATCTAATCTCACTGCATTGTGGTCAGAAAAGATGCTTGGGATGATTTCAATATTTTTGAATTTATCAAGGTTAGATTTATGGCCCAGGATGTGATCTATCCTGGAGAAGGTCCCGTGTGTGCTTGAGAAAAAGGTGAAATTCCTTGTTTTGGGGTGGAATGACCTATAGATATCAATTAGGTCTAGTTGGTCTATTGTTTCATTTAAAGTTTGAATTTCCTTGTTACTTTTCTGTCTAGTTGATCTGTCCATTGGTGTGAGTGGTGTATTAAAGTCTCCCACTATTATTGTGTTGTTGTTAATTTCCCCTTTCATACTTGTTAGCATTTACTTTACATATTGTGGTGCTCCTATGTTGGGTGCATAAATATTTATGATTGTTATTTCTTCTTCTTGGATTGATCCTTTGATCATTATGTAATGTCCATCTTTATCTCTTTTCACTGCCTTTATTTTAAAGTCTACTTTATCTGATATGAGTATTGCCACTCCTGCTTTCTTTTGGTCTTTATTCACATGGAATATCTTTTTCCAGCCTTTAACTTTCAGTCTATATGTGTCCCTAGGTTTGAGGTGGGTCTCTTGTAGACAACATATATAGGGGTCTTGTTTCTGTATCCAATCGGCCAAACTTTGTCTTTTCGTTGGGGCATTCAGCCCATTTACATTCAGAGTAATTATTGATAAGTATGATCCCGTTGCCATTTATTTTATTGTTTTGGGTTCGAGATTATCTACCCCATCGGTGTTTCCTATCTAGACAAGATCCTTTAACATTCGTTGGAGGGCTGGTTTGGTGTTGCTGAATTCTCTCAGTTTCTGCTTGTCTGAAAAACTTTTGAATTCTCCTTCAAATTTGAATGAGAGCCTTGCTGGTTACAGTAATCGGGGTTGTAGATTGTTTTCTTCCATGACTTTAAGTATGTTTTGACATTCCCTTCTGGCCTGAAGTGTTTCTATTGAGAGATCAGCTGTTATCCTTATGGGATTCCCCTTGTGGGTTATTTTTTGTTTCTCCTTTACTGCTTTTAAAATTTGCTCTTTATATTTGATATTTGTTAATTTGATTAATATGTGTCTTGGGGTGTCCCGCTTGGGGTTCATTCTATTTGGGACTCTCTGTGTTTCTTGGACCTGAGTGGCTATTTGCTTTCCCAATTTGGGGAAATTTTCAAAAATTATCTCTTCAAGAATTTTCTGATGGTCTTTCTTTTTGTCTTCTTCTTCTGGGACTCCTATGACTCGAATATTGGTGTGTTTAATATTGTCCCAGAGGTCTCTAAGATTGTCCTCATTTCTTTTAATTCTTTTTTCATTTTTCCTTTCTGTTTCATTTATTTCTGCCATTCTGTCTTCTACCTCACTTATCCTGTCTTCTATCTCTGTTATTCTACTGTTGGTTCCCTCCAGGGTGTGTTTGATCTCATTTATTGCATTATTTATTGTATTTTGACTCTTTTTCATTTCTTCTAAGTCTTTGTTAAAGCTTACCTGCATCTTCTCAATCCTTGCCTGCAGGTTACTGAACTGCAACTCCAACTCATTTTCCAGGTTTTGGATCATTTTCACTATCATTATTCGAAATTCTTTGTCAGGTAGACATCTTATCTCTTCATCTTTTGTTTGGTCTAGGGGATATTTATCCTGTTCCTTTACTTGCTGGGTATTTCTCTGCCTTTTCATCTTGTTTATCTTGCTGTGTTGTCCCTTTATTATGGGGGTTCCTCACTATGGGAGGGGTTGGATGTGTGGTTTGTCGAAGTTTCCTGGATAGGAAAGCTTGTGTGGTGTTCTGGTGGGTGGATCTGGGTTTCCTCACTGTAACTAACAATGGAGTGTCCAGTAAAGTGTTTTGAGGTGTCGGTGGACTTGGTGTGACCTTGGGTAACCTGTGTATTGAAGCTCCAGGCAGTGTTCCTGTGTTGCTGGAGAATTTGCTTGGTATATCTTACTCTGGAACTTGTTGGCCCTTGGGGGGTGGTTGGTTTCAGTTTTGGCATGGAGGAGTTTGATGAGTTCCTATCGATTAATTAACTCTTGGATCCAGGAGTTTTCTGAAATTCTCAGGGTCTGGGTTTAGCCACCTGTCTTCCAGTAGCCTTAGGACTCTTTCATCTATGCACTGATGGTGGCAGAACCTCTAGTTTAGTGATGAGAAGTTTCTTCACAGTTAGGGACACCCTGTCAGGTACTCAGAGTTACATGGCATGGACCAGAAGGAGAAGAGAGGAATCAGATGGTGAGGGAGTGAAAAGGCCAGTGCTTGCTCCCTTGTGTGTTCTCCACAGCCTGGATCCCTCAGAGATGTTCACAGAGTTATATCGAAATGAGAAAAGGGTGGAAGGAGACAGAATTGACCAGAGAGAGAAAAGAGAGATTCAGATGGATAGAGACAGATCCAGCCAGTGGTCAGTTATTTCAGTGTTCTTCACAGCTCATAACTCTCCAGCAGAGTCCCAGAGTTGGGTAGAGAATATACAGGGAAAGGGGTCTTTGAAGGTGTCTTGGTAGGAGAAGAAAAAAGAAAAAAAAGGATTAAAAAAAAAAAGACTGATGTAAAGTGGTACCTCATTGTGGTTTTGATTTGCATTTCTCTGATAATGAGTGATGTTGAGCATCTTTTCATGTGTTTGTTAGCCATTTTTATATCTTCTTTGGAGAAATGTCTGTTAAGTTCTTTGGCCCACTTTTTAATTGGGTTGTTTATTTTTCTAGAATGGAGCTGCAGGAGTTGTTTGTATATTTTTGAGATTAATTGTTTGTCTGTTGCTTCATTGGCTATTATTTTCTCCCATTCTGAAGGCTCTTTTCACCTTGCTTATAGTTTCCTTTGTTGTGCAAAAGCTTTTAATTTTAATTAGGTCCCATTTGTTTATTCGTGTTTTTATTTCCAATATTCTGGGAGGTTACACCAGTCAGAATGGCTGCCATCCAAAAGTCTACAAGCAATAAATGCTGGAGAGGATGTGGAGAAAAGGGAACCCTCTTACACTGTTGGTGGGAATGCAAACTAGTACAGCCACTATGGAAAACAGTGTGGAGGTTCCTTAAAAAGCTGCAAATAGACCTGCCATATGACCCAGCAATCCCACTGCTGGGCATATACACCGAGGAAACCAGAATTGAAAGAGCCACTTGTACCCCAATGTTCATCGCTGCATTGTTTACAATAGCTAAGACATGGAAACAACCTAGATGCCCATCAACTGATGAATGGATAAGAAATCTGTGGTACATATACACAATGGAATATTACTCAGCATTAAAAATAATTCATTTGAAGCAATTCTACTCAGATGGACGAAACTGGAGTCCATTATCCAGAGTGAAGTAAGCCAGAAGCAAAAACAACAATACAGTATATTAACACATATATATGGAATTTAGAAAGACAGTAACGAGAACCCAACATGGGAGACAACAAAAGGAACGCAGATGTATAGAATAGACTCGTGGACTTTGTGGATGAGGGTAAGGGTGGGATGATATGGGAGAAGGGCATTGAAGCATGTTAATTGTCATGTGTCTAATCAATCGCCAGCCCAGGATTGATGCTCGGGGCTGGTGCAGCGAGATTTCCCGGGGGGGAGGGAGGAGAGAGGGGGGATCCGGAGGGGAAGCATATGTAAACCCATGGTGATATCATGACAATGTGTGGCAAAAACAATAATAAAAAAAGAATCTCTAAAAAATAAAAAAAAAAAGAAAAAGAAAGAAAAAGGGAGAGACAAGAATGGGGAGAGAGCAGTCAAGCCAATGATCTCACTCCCAGGTAACAATGGGTACTGGAGCTTGTATCCTTAGAGGTACAAAGTTGATACCAAATACTAATAAGCAAAGATTAAAAATCTAGAGTAAAGACTGGATTTTCAAAAATACTATTACAAAAAAAAAGAAAAAGAATTATAAAGAAGAAAAAAAATCAATAAAAAAAATTAAAAAGGGGGGAAAAGTGGAGATATAAAAGGTAAGAAAAGATATAGGATGGAGAATACAATAAGGGAGAAAGAGGAGATTTTAAAAAAGGGGGGGGAAATAAAAATAAAGGAAAAGAAAGAAAAAAATAACAAGGTTATAGGGGACTTAAAAATTCTAAAAAAAAAAAAAAGAAAGTATAAAAAAGTTTTAAAAATTTAAAAGATGTTCCTAGTACAGTTATAACTAAGGCTTTCTCTGGTGCTGATGAGTACAGCGAGGGGTCAGTTCATTTTCGGATAACTCCTTGGTCCGGCTTGTACTTCTCACGGTCTATAGACTCCTTTCTATGCAGTCTGTGCCACCTGCAGGGATTTAATCTGCTACTCCTGTCAGTTCCAAAGCTGTTCCTCTGCTTGCTTTAGCGTCTTCTGTTTGCTGGTCTTTTAAGTGTCTGTTCAGCGCTCTGGGGTTTGTCCCACTCCTGGTGAGTGCACTTCCCCTGCCCCCTCTGCTCAGCTCTCTGTCGTCAGCCCGGCACAGTTGGGGAGTGCGGCTTCTCCTCTCCCCCCGGCCCAGCCGCTCGGTTTTCTCGACGTGCAGCTGAGCACGCCTTCTTAGGTGTGCAGAGCGCCGATCCATCCAGAATCCCCAGAAGTCTTGGTTAGCACCTAGCTCTGCTCGCAATTTGGTCATGGAAGTCTCGCCGTGGCTGGGTTATGCCCGTTGCTCTCAGGCAGGGGTTGGGCCGGTCCGCAGCCCGCATCTGCCCAGCTCCAACCTGCCGGCCGCCTCTCTGCCGGCTCCGCACCACCCTTTGGTCTTGCCGTGGCTGGGTTACGCCCGTTGCTCTCAGGCGGGGGTTGGGCCGGTCCACAGCCCGCAGCTGCCCAGCTCCAACCTGCCGGCCGCCTCTCTGCCGACTCCGCACCGCCCTTTGGTCTCACCGGGGCTGGATTATGCCCGCTGCTCTCCGGCGGGGGCTGGGCCGGTCCGCAGCCCGCAGCCGCCCAGCTCCAACCKGCCGGCYGCCTCTCTGCCGACTCCACACCGCCCTTTGTTCTGTGCACAGGCCTGGCGGGGGGGCTCTTCCTTGCAGGGCTTAACTATTAATCTGCTTTTACTCCCGGCTATCTTGCTCCCCAAAATTCACCGCAGATCGACCAGAGAGAATGCCCCCTGGTATTCAGAAACCTTTCTCCTCTTTTTTTCCCTCTTTATTCCAGACTCCCCTTCCGGGACGGATCCCCTTCCCCACCTCTTTGTCTCTCCCTTTACTTTTTTTTTTTTCTTTTGTCCTACCTCCTCTCGTCGGCAATGGGCCGCCCCTCCAGATGCCCGATGTCCTCTGCCAGCATTCAGATCCTGTTTTATGGAGTTTGCTCGGCCTTTAAAAGTTCTTTTGGTGTATTTATTGGGGGGAGAGTGGTCTCCCTGTCCTATTCCTCCGCCATCTTAGTTCCTCTCCCTGTCTCTGCTTTTTAATGTGCTGTCTAAGTTGGTCATAGCTTTTCTTCCAAGGAGTGTCTTTTAATTTCATGGCTGCAGACACCATCGGCACTGACTTTGGAGCCCCCCAAAATAAAATCTCTCACTGTTTCCATTGTTTCCCCATCTATTTGTTATGAAATGATGGGACCAGATGCCATGATCTTAGTTTTCTGAATGTTGAGCTTTAAGCCAACTTTTTCACTCTCCGCTTTCACTTTCATCAAGAGGCTCTGTAGTTCATCTTCACTTTCTGCCATAAGGTTGTGTCACCTGCATATCTGAGGTTATTGATATTTCTCCTGGAAATCTTGATTCCAGCTTGTGTTTCATCCAGCCCAGCGTTTCTCATGATGTACTCTGCATATGAGTTAAATAAGCAGGATGAAAATATACAGCCTTCACGTACTCCTTTCCTGATTGAGAACCAGTCTGCTGTTCCATATCCAGTTATAACTGTTGCTTCCTGACCTGCATACACATTTCAAGAGGCAGGTCAGGTGACCTGGTATTCTCATCTCTTTCAGAATTTTCCACAATTTGTGGTGATCCACACAGTTAAAGGCTTTGACCAAGTCAGTAAAGCAGAAATAGATGTTTTTCTGGAACTCTCTTGGTTTTTCAGTATTCCATGGATGTTGGCAATTTCATCTCTGGTTCCTCTGCCTCTTCTAAAACCAGCTTGAACATTCTGGAAGTTCGTGAGTCTTGTATTGCTGAAGGCTGACTTGGAGAATTTTGAGCATTACTATACTAGCCCTTGAGGTGAGTACAACTGTGCAGTAGATTGAGCATTCTTTGGCATTGCCTTTCTTTGGTATCAGAATGAAAATTGATTATTTCCAGTCCTGTGGCCACTGCTGAGTTTTCCAAATTTGCTGATATATTGAGTGCAACACTTTCACATCATCATCATTTAGGATTTGAATTAGCTCAAGTGGACGTTCATGACTTCCACTAGCTTTCTGCATAGTGATGCTTTTTAAGACCCACTTGACTTTGCTCCAGGATGTCTGGCTCTAGATAAGTGATCATACCATCATGATTATCTGTGTCATGAAGATCTTTTTTGTACAGATCTCATGTATATGCTTGCCACCTCTTCTTAATATCTTCAGCTTCTGTTAGATCCATACCATTTCTGTCCTTTATTGAGCTCATCTTTGCCTGAAATGGTTCCTTGGTATCTCTAATTTTCTTGAAGAGATCTCCAGTCATTCCCATTCTATTGTTTTCCTCTATTTCTTTGCATTGATCACTGAGAAAGGCTTTCTTATCTCTCCTTACTATTCTTTGAAACTCTGTATTCAAATGGGTATATCTTTCCTTTTCTCCTTTGCTTTTTAGTTCTCTTCTTTTCATGGCTATTTGTAAGGCCTCCTCAGACAGCCATTTTGCTTTTTGCATTTCTTTTTCTTGGGGATGGTCTTGATCCCTGTTCCTGTACAATGTCATGAACCTCCGTCCATAGTTTATCAGGCACTCTGTCTATCAGATCTAATCCTCTGAATCTACTTGGCACTTCCACTGTATAGTTGTTAGGGATTTGATTTACATCATTCCTGAATGGTCTAGTGGCTTTCCATACATTCTTCAACTTAAGTCTGAATTTGGAAATAGGGAGTTCATGATTTGACCACAGTCAAATCTTACTTTTGCTGACTGTATAGAGCTTCTCCATCTTTGGCTACAAAGAATATAACCAATCTGATTGCAGTATTGACTATCTGGGGATGTCCATTTGTAGACTTCTTTTTTTGTTTTTGGAAGATGGTGTTTGCTAGGACCAGTGTGCTCTCTTGACAAAGCTTTATTAGCCTTTGCCATGCTTCATTTTGTACTCCAAGGTCAAATTTGCCTGTTACTCTACGTATCTCTTGACTTCCTACTTTTGCATTCCAGTACCCTATAATGAAATGGAAATCTTTTTTTTAGTGTTAATTCTAAATGGTCTTGTAGGTCTTCATAGAACTGTTCAACTTGAGCCTCTTTAGCATTACTGATTGGGACATAGACTTGGATTACCATGATATTGAATGGTTTGCTTTGGAAATTAATAGAGATCATTCTGTTACTTTTGAGATTGCTTCCAAGTACTGAATTTAAGACTCTTTTGTTGACCATGATGACTACTCCTCTTCTTTTAAGGAATTCTTGCCCACAGTAGCAGATGTAATGGTCATCTGAGTTAATATCCCCCATTCCAGTCCATTTTAGTTTGCTGATTCCTAAAATGTCAATGTTCACTCTTGCCATCTCCTGTTTGACCATTTCCATTTTACCTTGATTCATGGGCCTAACATTCCAGGTTCTTATGCAATATTGCTGTTTACAGCATTGGACTTTGCTTCTATCACCAGTCATATCCACAACTGGGTGCTGTTTTTGCTTTGGCTCTGTCTTTTCATTCTTTCTGGAGTTATTTCTCCACAGTAGCATATTGGGCACCTACCAACCTGAAAGTTCATCTTTCAGTGTCTTATCTTTTTGCCTTTTCATGCTATTCATGGGGTTCTCAAGGCAAGAAGACTGAAGTGGTTTGCCATTTTTTTCTCCAGTGGACCATGTTTTGTCATAAATCTCCACCATGAATCATCCATCTTGGGTGGCCCTACATGGCATGGCTCATCGTTTCGTTGAGTTAGACAAACCTGTCATCTATGTGGTCAGACTGGTTCATTTTCTGTGATTGTGGTTTGCAGTCTGTCTGCCCTCTGATGGAGAATGATAAGAGGTTTATGGAAGCTTCCTGATGAGAGAGACTGACTGACAAGGAAACTGGGTTATGCCGAGAAAATGTTTAATCCAATTTTCTGTTGATGGCCAGGGCTATGTTCCCTCCCTGTTGTTTGACCTGAGGCCAAACTATAGTAGAGGTAATGAAAATAATAGTGAACTCCTTCAAAAGTCCCCATGCAGGCCCTGCTGCACTCAGTACCCCCAACTCTGCTGCAGGCCACTGCTGATTCACATCTCCACAGGAGCCTCCTGGACATTCATGGACAAGTCTGGGTCAGTCTCTGTGGGGTCACTGCTCCTTTCTCCATGGTCCTGGTGCAGACAAGGTTTTGTTTGTGCCATCCAAGAATCTGTTTCCCCAGTCCTGTGTAAGTTCTGACAGCTTTATGGTTGATAATTGTGTTCAAAAAAATTTTTGGTATATTTCACATGCAGATACATATCTCTTATAGTATCGCTTCAAGAAGCTCATATTTTCCTGCTGTCTCACTTTGATAGATGCTGCAATGCAGTGGGTTATGATATTGCCCATCTCATGCATCCATTATGTACATGCCCTTCTACATTTCACTTATACTTCCATCAGCCATTGTAGATCTTTGCCTAGAACCACTTCATGATAATGTTTCAAAATAGTGGTTTCCTGTAACTACTGTTCCTTAAAATTTAATTCCTGAAATTATTCAATAAATATAAGATCCCTCTTACTGTTTGTAGTTACATGATATATGCTTCATAGACACAAAAACAGCATCCATATTGATGATTCATTCCCTTTCTCAGTGCTCAGAATGCTGAGTTGATGCCCTACAATCTGTCACAGTGACAAATTAGATGCTGTCTATTAACACTTGAACAATTTTCAGCAAGCTTAAAATTAAATATTAAAAAACAAATGTCATGGGATCCACCCCATTGCATCATGGCAAATGAAAGGAGAAAAAGTAGAAGCAGTGACATATTTCCTCATCTTAGCCTCTAAAAGCACTGTGGATGGTGACTGGAGCCATGAATTCAGAAGATGATTGGTTTTGCCAGGAAAGCTCTGAAAAACACAAACAGTGTGTTGAAAAGCAGAGACATCACACTGTTGACAAAGGTACATATAGTCAAGGCTATGGTTTTCCCATTGGTCACATATGGTTGTGAGAGCAGGACCATGAAGAAAGCAGAGGGCCATGGAATTGATGCCTTTGTACTGTGATGCTTGAAAAGGCTCCTGAGAGTCCTTTGGACAGCAAGGAGATCAAATCAGTCACTCTTAAGCAGAATCAATCCAGAATATTCACTGAAAGGAATGATGCTGAAGTAGTTTGGTCACCTGTGGCACAGACTGGAATGCGAAAGTGGAAATCAAGAAATACCTGGAGTAACAGGCAAATTTGGCCTTGGAGTACATAATGAAGCAGGGCAAAGGCTAATGGAGTTCTGTCAAGAGAACACACTGGTCATAGCAAACACCCTCTTCCAACAACATAAGAGAAGACTCTATATATGGACCTCACCAGATGATCGACACCAAAATCAAATTGATTATATTTTTTGCAGCCAACGATGGAGAAGCTCTATATAGTCAGCAAAAACAAAATCAGGAGCTGACTGTGGCTCAGATCATGAGCTCCTTATAGCCAAATTCAGAATGAAATTGAAGAAACTGGAGAAAACCACTAGACCATTCAAGTATGTCTAAATCAAATCTCTTATGACTATACAGTGGAAGTGAGAAAACGATTTAAGGAAATATGGATGGAGGTTCATGACATTGTACAGAAGACAGGGATCAAAACCATCCCCAAGAAAGAGAAATGCAAAACAGCAAAATGACTGAGGAGGTCTTAGGAATAGCTGTGAAAAAAGGGGAACTGGAAAGCAAAGGAGAAAAGGAAAGATATTGAACGCAGAGTTTCAAAGAATAGCAGAGAGCTAATAAAGCCTTCCTCAGCGAGCAGTGCAAAGAAATAGAGAAAAACAATAAAATGGGAGAGACTAGAGATCTCTTCAAGAAAATTAGAGATACCAAGGGAACATTTCATGCAAAATGGGCTCAATAAAGGTCAGAAGTGGTAGGGTGGAAAGAATATACAGAAGAACTGTACAAAAAATACCTTCAAGACCCAGATAATAACAATGCTATGATCACTCACCTAGAGATAGACATCCTGGAATGTGAAGTCAAGTGGGCCTTACAAAACATCACGACAATCAAAGCTAGTGGAGGTGATGGAATTCCAGTTGAGCTATGTCAAATTCTGAAAGATGATGCTGTGAAAGTGCTGCACTCAATATGCCAGCAAATTTGGAAAATTCAACAATGGCCACAGGACAGGAAAAGGTCAGTTTTCATTCCAACCCCAAAGAAAGGCAGTGCCAAAGAATGCTCAAACTACCACACAACTACACTCATCTCACACACTAATAAAGTAATGCTCAAAATTCTCCAAGCCAGGCTTCAGCAATACGTGAACCATGGACTTCCAGATGTTCAAGCTGGTTTTAGAAAAGGCAGAGGAACAGAGATCAAATTGCCAACATCCAGTGGATCATCAAAAAAGCAAAAGAGTTCCAGGAAAACATCAGTTTCTGCTTTATTGACTATATCAAAGCCTTTAACTGTGTGGATCACAATAAAATGTGGACAATTCTGAAAGAAATCGGAATATCAGACCATCTGACATGCCTCCTGAGAAAGCTGTATGCAGGTCAGGAAACAACAGTTAGAACTGAACATGGAAAAACAGACTGGTTCCAAATAGCAAAGGAGTACTTCAATGCTGTACATTGTCACCCTGCTTATTCAACTTATATGCAGAGTACATCATGAGGAATGCTGGTTGGAGGAAGCACAGGCTAGAAACAAGTTTTCTGTGATAAATATCAATAACCTCAGATATGCAGATGACACCACCCTATGGTAGAAAGTGAAGAAGAACTAAAGTATCTCTTGATGAAAGTGAAAGAGGAGAGTGAAAATGTTGGCTTAAAGCTCAACATTTAGAAAACTAAGATCATGGCATCAAGTCCCATCACTTTATGGGAAATAGATGGGGAAACGGTAGAAACAGTGTCAGACTTTATTTTGGGGGGTTCAAAAATCATTGCATATGGTGATTGCAGCCATGAAATTAAAAAACACTTACCCCTTGGAAGGAAAGTTATGACCAACCTAGATAGCATATTGAAAAGCAGAGACATTACTTTACCAACAAAGGTCTGTCTAGTCAAGGTTATGGTTTTTCCACTTGTCATGTATGGATGTGAGAGTTGGACGGTGAAGAAAGCTGAGTGCCAAAGAATTAATGCTTTTGAACTGTGGTGGTATTGGAGAAGACTCTTGAGTGTCCCTTGGCCTGCAAGGAGATCCAACCAGTCCATCCCAGAGGAGATCAGTTCTGGATGTTCATTGGAGGGACTGATGTTGAAGCTGAAACTCCAATACTTTGGCCACCTCATGTGAAGAGTTGACTCACTGGAAAAGACCCTAGCACTGGGAGGGGTTGGGGGCAGGAGGAGAAGGGGACAACAGAAGATGAGATGGCTGGATGGCATCACCGACTTGATGAACAAGGGTTTGGTGGACTTCGGGATTTGGTGATGGACAGGGAGTCCTGGCGTGCTGCAGCTCATGAGGTCTCAAAGAGTCAGACATGACTGAGCAACTGAACTGAACTGAACTGTACAAGATAGCTTGTGCAAATGACTTTTCATATTTTCACCAGAGTATCATTTGAATAGACCCCTAGATGTAGAATTGGTGAGTTAAAGGGCATATGTGTGTGTCACTTGTTAGATGATGTCATATTCCGCCTGTTTGGATTTAGCCACCAAGACTGAATTTAAATAATAGGCAAAAAGGAGCTTTACGACACAGTGCCTCATCTATACATAATTGGTGACCACGATAGGCTCCTGTTGTACCCAAGGGACAGGACTGGATATACCTCATGCAGAAATAGGCCCCAGGAGTCCAGGAAGGAGCCATAAAACCCTGTCTTCTTTACTTTGTCTGCAGTAACATTTTAATAAGTAGCCTTATTCAACTGTTTTCTTGTTTTGATAAGTCATTTCAAAATTATTTCTTTGAATGTTTGCTTGGCAGACAAATGTTTCAAGGCACGGACCCTACTGTGAAATTTTAAGAGAAATATGCATTCATCTTCAGCAAATTGGATGCCATTCAATTAGTTGGTTTATATGCCCCCAGTGATCTTTCTTTATAAATAGAAAGGAATCAAACATGTTTAATATGCATTTAGTCTCTTTTTGTATCAACCAACTTGAATTAAATCCCTCTCTGTCCCCACTGCACTCCCACCTCTAGACCAGAAATAAACTTGCACAGACTGAAGGCTGAATCCATGCACTGTGTTGGAGATTTGGCTCCCACTACATTCTTTGGAAAAAATAGTTAGCTGATAACATTAAAATCAGGTGATTTTACATAAATATCCAGAATTCTGACGTCTCTTAAAAATATAGCCAACTGGCCCGCTTTCCAACATGCTTGGAGTGGAGGAGAGGCTGCTTCCAGTACTAAGGCCTGTTCAGTTCCGTGTTCAGCATGGCCGCCTAGTCTTTGTATCATTTCTCTTGCCTCCTGGGCTATGAATTTGTGAGAACTCTCCTTGACTTCTAGCTCGCAGAAGATAAGGATCACTTGTGTCATGATAACTGTTGGGGTCCATTAATGGACCAGGACCGGGTGGTGTGGAGTCGATGATAAGAAAATGAGAGAGAAAAAGAGGCTGATATTCCCTGGCTTACAAAGAAAATCATTAAAATCCTTGACAAAGGGATTGCGCTGGTCACGTAGGCACAGAGCGCCCTCTCAAGGAGGTTTTGAAAGCTCGGGCAAGAAAGTGAGCTCAGTGGATCTCCCCTCTCCAAAGATTTAGCCTGAGGGAGAGAGAGAGAGACAGAGAAAGAGAGCAAGAAAGAAAGGAAGAAAGGAAGAAAGAAAGTCAGACCTACACAGGGACCCAAGCCTCTGGTGGAGGAAGGGTGATTTAATGATCTTTCTGTGGGTATATATATGCTGTTGTACAAGAAATTTCTTTTGACAATGATAGAGATCAGGAAACCAAATGTACAGCAACTATTACCAAGGGAACAAGGGAATAATAATGGTCACAAGTTAAGGAAACAATCTATATATCAAGAAGGAGGATCGAGACTAAGCAGTTCTGTCATAAGGAGAATGTTTACTAAAGGAGATTCAAGCCCGTCTCATCTATGATCTCAGTCCTGGGAAAAGTTTGCTGTTCCACAGATAAGGAACAGAGGACTTATGAGAAACAGCACGTAGGAATCCCCCTGTTAAACATTCCCTGATAATAACTTTGACTTTGCACCTTCTAACCCAGACTCCAGCACACAGGTCTTCTTGTAGGTTTGTTGGATATTAGGTATCTTGTGGATACATATGACATCTCTGCCAATACTGAAACCATGCAATTGAAATACTGCTATTCCCTAAATCTTTGATGCAGACTGACATCATAGGTGCCCCTTATTTCTGCCATTAGACCCACTACCTAAAGCCACTTGTATGTCCCTGGTCTGCTCCTGAAGTCATCACACTGTCATTTGACCTCTTTTTCTCCTAGCAATTTCCTCTCCAATGAGGACAGAAATGTATATCTCATGAAGTGGCTAGGAAGACCACACGAGATCATGAATGTCTAGCATGGCCCCTAGTATCCATTTTTTATGATATTCTTAGCAGTTTGGCAAGATTTTCCATGCTCTTAGATGTCAGAGCAGCTCAGTTTGTTTTTCAAGCGAAGCCCGAAGGAAGATATTACAGTAGAATTCTCCATTTTTGGAGGATTTTCAAAGTCCATTCCCCAAGGTCACTGATGGAGGTAAAGATTTTTGAACAGTTTATACTTTTATCAGATCGATTAGTGCCTAAAGGGGACAATTAAGGCAGGTCAGAGCATATATCACTAGAAGCTCCTGGTCACCAGTGCATGCTAACAGCTGAAGCTTCCCTGAGTACTTGAAGCCAGGAAAGAAGCATGAAGTGGCTTGGGCTCCTTGGGCTAGTGTCCCTCTCAGAGTGCATAGTCATGTAAGTATGGGGACTGTAAGTGGCATTATCTTCCTTTCTAAGATGCTTCTTTTCATCTGATTATTCGTCTACCCATCAGAGTTAGAAGGGAATATAATCATTCATGAGACTCCTCTTTATTGATAAGTACCTTGCTATAGGAACTGCGAGTCTCAAGGGTCTTGTGGAGGTTTGCATGGTTGCAGAACTCTTGGGGCCTCATCATGTCATGACCTATTGAAAATGGAACACCTTGCAATTGTTCAGTTTATAGCCTATGCAGAGGTAGGTGTGGCCCTAGGAATAGCAGTTTTCTACAGTTTTTTCTAGATCTCTTCTCTGTTCTCTCTCTACTTCAGTGTGTATATGTTTATGTCTGCATCTCTGTATCTCCCTCATTTATGTTTCCATCTGTTTGGAGTCTCTGTAAGTGCAGATCTCTGTGTATTGCTTTTCTTTTCTTTTATATTTTCAGTTTCGACTCTTCCTTGCTTCTCAAGTCTCTTAATCTCCCTAAGTTGTTCCTTATCTCCTTATCTCTTCAATCGTCTCTTCACTTTCAACTTGGAGAAAAATTGGGAGAGCTAGCTATATACTCTTTACATTTGACAAGCAATGTAACTACAGCCAGCTCAAAAACTTCCTGCATTTCAAATTCCTCCCCTGTAAAGAGAGGAAAAGAATCACCTTCTACCTTCCTACCAGAGCTTCCTTGAGAAGGATTCAGTGGGATGGCAACAGCAATGCTAATGGCCGTCATTGTTGAGACTTCCTATTTATCAGGTACATTATATCCATTACTTCAGTTCTCTCCAAAATTTTCTATTTGGAGGGTAGGGATTATTACATTCCACCTTTTTACTGAGAGGGAAACTGAGACTCCCACATGGTCTTATGGCTTACCCAAGATTATAGAACAGAACCTGTATTCAACTGTATGTCTTTGCCATGATATACACATTAAATTCTGAAAATAAGGTGCCTCATAAAAATGCCTGGAAAATACACAGTGCCATTACAATGACAGTTAAACTTTGACACTGACAGCTAATTGCTGTTTCTCTTTTGTTTTCTTTCCCCAATGCTCGGTGAAAGAATACCTCTAATGAAAGTGAAGACCATGCGAGAAATCCTCAGTGAAAAAAACTTGCTAAACAATTTCCTGGAGGAACATGCTTATAGACTGTCCCAGATTTCTACTCGTAATTCAAACATAACTTCTTTACCCATGAGGAACTTCCTTGATGTGAGTGTATTGGGCGGATGGCACTCTACAGTGCTCCTTGGTCGTCTAGGGCCTAGCAGTAGGGCTCATTTGGAGGTGGCAGATCAGATGTTGGGACCGAGGCTCCTAAGAAGACAGGGACACTGGGAAACATAGACCCCATTACCAGAGGAGAAGACACTCTCATCTTCAACTCTTGATCTGTGGTGACTGGGCTCACCATTACCAGGTGACAGGTAAACATTCATTGCTGTCAAAAATGTGTCATTAGTTTGAGGGAGATTGTTCCTTCTGAAACTATTGAGCCACACAGTTACCAATGAAGGGTGAGTCATCTCTGAACAAAAGGTAAAGCCAACTGCAAAGCAATTGTGAATCCCCAGCAGAGGAGCTCATCTTTAACAGACGCAATAATAATAGCAGTAAGTTGTCTAGTAAAATTGTTCAGGAGAGTTACTAAACCCCAATTTGTGTAAGGCTATAAAAATCTAACACTGTGGTTATTTTTGTTAGAGTTTTTTAAAGGGCTCATCTTGTCTTCAAGAATGCCCAGGCCAGCATGAGAAATAGGCAAAGAGTAAATACATGTGAAATGAAAGGGTCACCTGTGTGGTGTTGATTGGACATGGTCTGAGTTTAGAGGGAGTGGCTGGGGTTGATCAAGGTGGACCTCCTGGGGAAGGAGGTACTCAGGCTGGGTTTGAAGAGATTACAGAGCTTCTCAAATGAAGGTACTAGGATTTCCCAGGGATCAAGTGCCTATAACTCTGGGCTTCCAATGCAGGAGGTACTGCTTCAAAGCCTGGTCATACAACTAATATTGCATATGTCACATAGCCCAGGACAGAAATCAAATGCAGGCACCTCTATGAGCAAACACTCTGAGCTGCATAGTGGTTGGAAAGTGATCTCAGGAGACATGTGACACCCAGAGGGAGGCAGCAGTGTGGGAATCAAAGGGAGCCAAGTCTGCACTAACCCACCCCCT
Organism: Antilocapra americana; assembly: GCA_007570785.1. Classification (NCBI taxonomy): domain Eukaryota; kingdom Metazoa; phylum Chordata; class Mammalia; order Artiodactyla; family Antilocapridae; genus Antilocapra; species Antilocapra americana. The sequence continues at coordinate 41,052 of ML662461.1, forward strand.
TTTGGTCCCCATAGTTGTCCTATGTGGGTAACATCACCATTGGAACACCCCCTCAGGAGTTTCGGGTCATCTTTGATACAGGCTCATCTGACTTGTGGGTGCCCTCCATCTTTTGCAGCAGTCCATCCTGTTGTGAGTACAAGCATCTCCCAATCCATCTATCTTTTACTTCCCTGACTCTCCTTTCTCCACCTTTGGCACCTGTCTGACCCTCATCTCTTGTGCTGGCAGATACACGCAATGCCTTCAAATATTACGAGTCTTCCACCTATCGGGATACAAACACACCCTTCAGCATCATCTATGGAACTGGGATAATGAAGGGATTTCTTGCTTATGACACCGTTCGGGTAATGTGGAAACAGAAGCTGAGTCAGGACTGACTATGAAGTCACAAAATAGACACAGGATCAGCTGGCAGGACCCATCCTTTCCTAAGTCCCATAGATATTGGTCATCTCACCCACAGGGTCCTGTCCCTGGGGAGACAGCACCCATGGTGACACACAAACTCCCAGATGAGCTAACCCAGAGAGGGCCGTAGGTGTGCACTTTCAGCCCCACTGCCCATGAGCAGCTCAAGGTTCATTTTGATGGGAGCAAGAAGAAGGGAGAAAATAGCACCCGCCTTTATATCCTCTGACTATTCCAGGCACTTTCATGGTAACAATTTGACTAATCCTGAAACACCCCCACATAGCAGCTACTTTGATAAGCTCATGATACAGATGAGGAAACTGAGGTGCAGACAGCAAGGGCCTTGCTGAGGTCACACATGTGGTAAGCAGTGGGGCTGGACTGGCTGGTCAGGACTGAAGCTGGTGGACAGGGGACTGAAGGTTGGGGACAGGATAAAACTAATCTGGGGACCCTGGGGGGCAGTCAAGCACTTCAGATATCCAGGCTGGGAAAGAAGGAAGCCAGAGATGTTGTGGGGCCTGATAAATGGTTTCTCACTCCAGGGGCCTTTGAGAGTCTAATAAAACCTTCGGCCTGCCTCCCCAAAATTACCTCAGTAGTCCCCCTCCTTCTTTTACTCTCTCATACACACTCACACAAAGACACACTTATTCCCAAAGTGTAATTCCCAGGAGGTAATTTCATAAGAACCCTGCCAGCAACATTGTGTAATTGGCTTCTGCCATCCTGGGCAGATGCAGAATCCAAAATACATTGCAATCAATCTGGTCCATTTCTGTCATCAGTTATAGTGATGCCAATAGAAGGCTCTCCTGCTGTCTACTCTTTTTGTCCTGAAGGGGGCACCATTGGGTCCCGACCTGCCCTACCTGGACAGAAGGCTTGCGGCCAATTTGAAAGAGGAGCAGATGTTTTTAAATCCACAGCCCCAAACAAATGGAACCCAAATTTCTCTCCCATCTTGGTCTAACTATCTGAGGTCCACCAAAGACACAGCCCAGCCTCAGTTCTTCTCTGAGGATCTAATGGCAACGCACCCCAGCCTAGTCCTAGCCCCACTTTCTAAATCTTTATGTGGAAACACTCTCCTCTCCACAGATTGGCGACCTTGTTAGCACTGATCAACCATTTGGCCTAAGCTTGCAGCTAAACAAGTTTGATAATACACCCTTTGATGGTATCCTGGGCTTGAATTACCCCGACATGTCCATCATAGGAACCATTCCCATCTTTGACAATCTGAAGAAACAAGGTGCCATTTCTGAGCCTGTCTTTGCCTTCTACTTGAGCAAGTAAGTCTGAGTTGGACAAGCCTTCTCACAAAATTAGCTATAAGATGCTTTCCGTTGCACAAAAATTATACAACACTTGATATAGAAGTCATCTGAGAGATAAACTGACCCATGATAACTATGGCCCCAGGCCCTCACCTGGCTTAACCACTGGCTTTTATAAATAAAGTTTTATTGGAACACAGCTATGCTCCTGGGCTCAATAGCAGCAGCTTTGTCTAGGGGTGAGGGAAGTGAAAGACCAATGGAAGGTGTCAGGATACAAGTGGGAGGAAAAGGCAACAGGATTTGCTGATGGATTTGATATGGAAGGAAGGAGAGGGATGGCAGAAATCTTTTCTTCCTCACTAACAGTTCACTTGGAACCCAACAAGACCTACTCAATTTCTAGGAGCCAGTGAAAAATGCAAGTGTGGGAGCCCTTGTTCAACAAGTATTGGGAATTTCAAGACAGGGATAGCAGAGGTGGGAGGCCCTGCTAATGGTGGAGCACTATGGATAACACAGATCACAGGCCAGTGAAGCCAGCCCTGGGTGACCAGAAGCCATACCCTTAGGGCTTCCAGTCCTTGATTTTTCTGAAAAATGACAAGTTGGACAAGCGGAAGGCCAAAACCCTTCAGCACACTGTCCTCTGAGAGTATGTGTAAGCACCCAGGGCTCAGGAGGTCCAAGGTCTCTTCAGATACCTGGGTGGGTAGATCCCGGCCAGGTGACTGAGCTTATAACCTCTGTGCCACTCATTAGCCAGTTACTGGCCTCAACCAGGTTCTCAATCCCTTCTAGACTCAATCTCTGTATCTGTAAATAGGGAGTTTATTAGGACCTTTATGAGTGGATAAGCACAGCCCTGACAGTGCTATTGTTATTGTTACTGTCCTCCAAAAACCCCCTTCTCTCTTCTCTCTACAGATGCAGGGGGAAGGGCAGTGTGGTGATGTTTGGTGGTGTGGACAAAGACTACTACCAGGGAGAGCTCAACTGGATACCATTGACTCAAGCAGGTGACTGGTGTGTAAATATGGAACGGTAAGCCTCTCCCTCTTAGGATCACCTCAAGTGATGCTCCCACATCTGTACATGGACACACAAATGCACTCACAGACATACAGTCAATGGATATATACACCGCCCACAACAATACATAAAGACAATCAGTCAGTCAGTCAGTTTGTTCACTCAGTCATGTCTGACTCTTTGTGACCCCGTGGACCACAGCACGCCAGGCCTCCCTGTCTATCACCATCTCCCAGAGTCCACCCAACCCATGCCCATTGAGTTGGTGATGCCATCCAACCATCTCATCCTTCCTTGTCCCCTTCTCCTCCTGCCCTCAGACAAAAGGCAAGCACACAAACAAACAAACACAGAGCCAGGCACATATCAACACATAAGTTGGCACATAAAAACACACACAGGCACAGATAAACACGTGTAGCTAGTCAGAGACACACAAGCACACAAACAGAGCCACATAGGAATACACACACACACACAAACACAAACATACACAAACCAACCGTGGATCCATAATCACCCCAGGCCTCCTGACCGGTACTTTGACCAGGGTCCTTCACAGGGTCCAGAGAGGCCTGTGCAGCTGTGGGAGGACTGCACCCCTGAGTGTGAGGTGGGGAGCACAGTTGGAGGACCTTACAGTGTGGTGAAAAGAGGATCAGGGAGAATTTCCTCAGCCTGAAGAGAGTTATGATAAGATGACCAATCGTCCAGAGCTACATGGGACCGAGGAATTTCTCAATACATATAAATGTCAGTTTAAAAACAGGGCAAGTCCCCAACAAATGGGGAAAACTGGCCTCCTTAGGGAGAAACTAACCAGCAATGGAGAGTGGTTGGCCACAGTCCTGAGACCTGAAAGCGACTCCTAATAAGAGATGACCCACATAACCCTAGCTACCTATTGTCTACCCCAGGCACACAGTGCAGCAGGGGCTGTAACTGAGAGAATCAGGAAGGTGGGATGCAGAAATGCCTTGAGAACCAGGGGCAATAATTGATGGGTTTCTGTGTAATACCATCAGACAAACGCTGACCTGTGCTTTGGAGGTCCCCTGGGCTAGTCAGTTATCACCTGTCCAGGGCCTCAATGTCTGAGCTGGGTGACTGAACAGTGCTGGGAGACACCCTCTCCCAGGGCAGCCAGTCTCCCCCGCCCCTATGAGAATCCACTACCCCAGGAACCTCCATCTTCATGGCGTGTTTGACCCATTTTTCTTTGACACTGGATACAGCTCTCTGGATGGTCCTCATTCATTATTTTCTAAGTCTTCATTCACTCATTTCACAGAGAAACATCGTGCATCCACTATGTGCAGACACTTTAATGAGACAATGAGGATAAAATTTCCCTCACATCTAAGAAGGCAGATGTACCAGAAATGACTCAGTCACAGTGAATTGTCACTTTGGTACATGCTAGTCATGAAGAAGAGTTTATAGAGAGTGACCAAGACAGGAGACTGGTACATACTGGGAGAAAGACTTTCCTGAAACCATGCCAGTTAAGCTGGAGTCTGGAAGATGAGAAGAAATGAGCTACTCAAAGGGGAGCAGGGTCTTCCAGAAAGGAAGATCAGCTTGTGTCAAAGTACAAAAGAGCCTAGTATATTCAAGTACTGTATTCAAGGATGTCAAGGAAGGTGCTGTGATCAGAGAAAACGAAAAGTCAGGGCAAGAGATAAAGAGATGTTCAGGAAATAGACAGTCAGGGAGGGGGCAGTTCTGGAGAGATTTGAGTAACCTTGATACCTACTTTGTCCTGATGTTTCAGCATCTCCATGAAAAGAAAGGTTATTGCTTGTTCTGGTGGATGTCATGCCATTGTGGACACTGGGACATCACTGATCGTTGGCCCAACAAGATTGGTCAATAACATCCAGAAGCTCATCGGGGCCACCCCGCGGGGTTCCAAGGTGAAGGGTTATGCCAAAGAGTCACTCCCAGTCTCCCCACACAACAAGGATCTCCAGGGCCAACCTCTTTCCCTCTCTCTCTCTAACAGCACTATGTTTCATGTGTTGCCATCAATACCCTGCCCTCTCTTGTCTTCACCATCAACGGCATCAAGTACCCAGTGCCAGCTCGAGCCTACATCCTCAAGGTGAGGGGACAACCCTGAGGGTTGGTTCTCAAACTGGAACCTGCAGGAACCCTTGGGCTGCTGCTGGGGGGAGCGCTCCCTCTGCAGGTTATGTGACAGCATTGCAGATGCTGCTGAGCCCTGGGGATGGGCCAGTGCCTCCCACAAAAGGAGGCACTTTACTCTCTTTACTTGAGAGTAAAGGGTAGTCTGGGACACTGATCATCCTGAAGTAAACGTGGAGACACCACCCGATGCTGGTATGGTGGGAGTCACAAGGAGAGGGGAGCACCAAGGTCCTCAGTCCTCAGAGAGCTTCAATTGAATCAGAGCCCTCAGGTGCATGAACACGGAAATCATTTCTAGCAGTCTCTGAATTAAGCCATGTGACAAGGAGAATGGCTGGGACCATCTCAGTGTGCTGTCCCAGCATAAATTAACAGTCTCCCTTCCCTTCTCAAAGTTTCCCTGGTTTGAATAAGTTACTTGGTTACCTTAGTTCTTGGCAGCAACTTCTCCTTGCTAAGCCCAGTTCCCCCTCTGTGAGTTAAGAGTACCAGTCCCCTCTGTGGGGAGGTTGGATGCTAAGGTGACTAAAGGGTGCACAGTGACTGTTCAGCCCCAGGGCAGGGTGGAGGCGTCATGTCAGCTCCCTGTGGGGGTTCAGAGCAGGCTGACGGGCTCAAAGAAGGCTTTGGGGAAGAGAGGGAATTTCAGTAATTCTAAGCCCCCAGTTCCTGGAGCCATAAGGAGACCTGCTTGGGTCTAGGCTAATTTACACTGGATTCCATGCAAATGGCATCCCAGGATCCTCTCACATGGACACTGGGAGCAGATTAATGGTGATGAGGGCTACGGACCAACAGGTAGGTGTGGAGCACCAGAGTAATTCACCCATCCAAGCCTGGAGTGGCAAAAGAGGATGAGTGTGGGTCCAAGGAATCTCCCCAGAGGGCAGGAGCGAAGTCTTAAAGAATGTGTTGTGAGCACTGCTATGAATTTATTTAAAATGGATAACAAACAACAAGCTACTGAGTAGTACAGGGAACTCTGATCTGTTATGTGGCAGCCTAGATGGGAGAGGTGTCTTTGGGACAAGAGTACATGGATACATATGACTGAGTCCCTTTACTGCCCACGAAACTCAAAATATTCTTAATTAGCTATACTCCAAAACAAAATTAAATTAAAAAAAAAAAAAGATTGTGGGGATACAGGAGAAAAAACAGCATTCTCTGCAGAGAAAACAAGGACCAGGATTCAGAAGGAAATAAAAAGAGTGTGAGGAGAACTATGGGACACACTTGTTCTTTTCTAAAAAAATTGTATTGAAGTATGGCTGATCTTCAGTGTTGTCTTAAGTTCTGTTGCACAGCAAACGGACTCAAATACACACATACAGAAATATATATATTTTTTCTTATTCTTTTCATTACAATTCATCGATGAATATTGAATATAGTTCCTTGTTCTATACACTCAGACATTGTTGTTTATCAGTCGTCTGTATATTGCTTTGCTTCTGATGATCCCAAATTTCCCATCCTCCCATTGCCAACTCCCTTGCTATGTGGCAACCCTATGTCTTGGCCCTTTTCATTTTTGAATGAACCCCCTCGCATCCTCAGCTGCAGAGAAAATCACCTGATACTTTACCAAAAGAGGGAAATAAAACCAAGAAGTGTGACAGGTCTGATATTGAGGGCAGTTGCAGGTAAGGGCTCAGGATGACTGGTGTATGTCTCTGACTCCCCCAGGATTCTCGAGGCAACTGTTTTAGCACCTTTCAAGGAGGCACAGAGGAAGATAATGACTCAGAGACCTGGATCCTGGGTGACGTCTTCCTGAGGCTGTATTTCTCTGTTTATGATCGAGGAAATGACAGAATTGGCCTGGCTCAGGCAGTGTAAACGCTTGGACTGCTTCAAGAAACAATCAGGCTCTTCCTAAAACACACTTGCTTGCATTAGGGCACTCCTGCCCAGGGACGCTGGTGAACTGTGTTTGGTGCTCTGCAAACCCTATTCTCAATAAAGAATAAAATGTTTCACTCTTAATGGTTTTCGAACAAATGGGTGACTCTATTTGGGTCTGGGATGTGCATAGTGATCAGGAAGGATCTGGTACCAAGTCTAAATCATGAATGAGAGGAGCCCAACTCGACCTGGCTTCAAGGAAAGAGGGGACTTATTGGAAGGATTCTGGGGATCTGGGACACAGGAACCAGAGCAGATCCAAAGCTCTCAGTGACTGGACCCAGAAGTCATCAGTTCTCTCTTTCTCATCCTCACTCTTTCATATCTGCTGTTGGATTTCTCCCAGTAATCTTGATTCCTGCTTGGGATTATCCAGCCCATCATTCCAAATGATGTGTCTTACATATAGGTTAAATAAGCAGAGTAACAATATATACCTTCTTGTGCTCCTTTCCCAATTTTGAATCATTCAGCTGTTCCACCTGGCTCTAGCTGTCACTTTTTGAACTGCATACAGATTTTTCAGAAGACAGGTATGGTGATCTGGGACTATTTATTTCTTTAACACTTTTCCACAGTTGGTTGTGCTCCACACAGTGAAAGACTTTAGCATAATCAGTGAAGCAGATGTAGACATTTTTCTGGAATTCCCTTACTCTCTGTATAATTCAACGGATGTTGGCAATTTGATCTCTGGTTCATCTACCTTTTCTAATTCCAGCTTATACATCCGGAATCTCTCAGTTCATGTACTGTTGAAGCTTAGCTTGAAAATTTTTGAGCATTACCTTCTAGCATGTGAGATGAGTGCAGTTGTTTGATAGTTTGAACATTCTTTGGAATTGCCTTACTTAGGGATTGGAATGAACACTGACATTTTCCAGTCCTGTGGCCACTGCTGAGTTTTCCAAATTTGCTGACATATTGAGTGCAGCACTTTTACAGCATCATCTCTTGGGACGTTTAACAGTTCAGCTGTAATTCCATCACCCCCACTAACTAATGCTTCCTTAGGCACTTGACTTCATACTCCAGGATGTCTTGATTTACATGAGTGACTCCAACATCATGCCTATCCAAGTCATTGAGACCTTTTTTGTATAATTCTTCTGTGTATTGCTACCATCTCTTAATCTCTCCTGCTTCTGTTACATCTTCAACTTTTCTGTCCTGTCCTTTGTTGTGTCCATCATTGCATGAAATGTTCCTATGATATCTCCAATTTTCTTGAAGAGATATACAGTCTTTACAATTCTATTGTTTTCCTCTATTCCTTGCAGTGTTCACTTAAGAAGATTTTCTTATCTCTCCTTACTATTTTCTGGAAATCTGCATTCCACTGGGTATATCTTTCCCTTTCTCATTTGACCTTGGCTTCTCTTTGTTCAGCTGTTTGTAAAGCCTCCTCAGACAACTACTTTGACTTCTGGCATTTTTTTCCCTTGGGATTGGTTTTGGTCACCACCTCCTGTACAATGTTATGAAACTTCATCCATAGTTCTTAAGGCACTCTGCCTACCACATCTAATCCCTTGAATCTATTTGTCACCCCCACTGTATAATTGTAAGGGGTTTGATTTAGGTCATACCTGAATGCTCTAGTGGTTTTCCTTAGTTTCTTTCATTTAATCCTGAATATTGCTTGGTTCTGCCTGAACAATTAATGCTAGAGCACGACCCTCCATTCCTGGTGGGTGTGGAGCAAAAACACACAATTTGAGGACTGTTGTTGACCTGGGTTTGTGCTTTACTTTTCATGTGCTTAGCTGAGTGACCTTGATCAAGTCCCTTAACCTCAGTTTCCTCATCTGGAAAATGGGCATCATGATAATTCCACCTTTGAGATTGCATGCATGCCTGCAAGGAGCAAGTGGCCCTAAGAGTGCTTTCTGAGTTCCTGAGTCTGGATCAAATATGAATTATTATGCCTTCTGGGGGGAAGCAATCTTCTGTTTAGAGGTTATGGCTGCCATCCCCAAGGCTAAATATTGAGTCAAGAAAAATAACAACTATTTCTGAACGATGACACAGAACTCTGACTAAGCCAGTATTTCTGTTTGTGTGTGTGTGTGTGTGTGTGTGTGTGTGTGTGCTGAAACAGGAGGTAAAGGACTGGCTCAGATTATTCCCTTCCTTAGCCTTACCAGTAGGCCTTTCCTTGCTAACTATTTCTAGCCTGAAATCACACAGCAAGGAGAGTTGTAAAGTCTTTTGGTCTATTGTCAGTTTCCCACATCTATGGCATAGCACAAGAAGCTGTTACTATGACAACCTGCACAGCCCAATCTCAGCTTCTTAAATGGAACTGCCCCACTTGGCCCCTCACGTCTAAAACATCTGCAATTGCCTTATAAATCTTCCTATGCTTGCTGTTTAAACAAGAAATATGTGTGGATCTGATGTTTTGTTTTCCAAGAATGATTCCAGCCATGAAATGAAGTAAGCAGACTTTCAGTCATCTAACTACCCAAAGAGTTGACCAAAGCAAACCACCCATCATGCATTTTTCACTTGCCTCAAAAAACCATTGAAGTGATCCACCACAACAACCTCACACATTGGCAAGTACACTCCAGAAGGGAGACTTTTTCTCTGGACTCCTTTTCCACCTAGTGCAGAATGTTTACCATGAGCCTGACCATGCAGCAGCTGGTCACTTGGTTTCTGCAGACTCAGCCCACCTCAAGTCTCTTCCACATCCCTCAACAAAATCTAGAGAACACACTCAGTCAAAGCTCTCATTCCTGCAGAAAAAAAAAAAAATTAACTTTTGTTACATATTCAAAATCTTGTGCTCCTTAGCTTGCAAAGGAAAGACTTGCACCAGTGCCCAGCAGTCTCCTCTTCCTTCTAAATCTTTCTCCACTCCCACCTGAACACCAGCTTCTCTGGATCCTATGTTCTTGTTGTTGTTCTTCAGGTGCGAAGTCAAGTCTGACACTTTGTGATTACTTGGACTGCAGCAAGCCAGGCATCCTTGTCCTTCACTATTCCCAGAGTTTCCTCAAATTCATGTCCATTGAGTTGGTGATACCATCCCACCATCTCATCCTGTCATCCCCTTTACTGGGGTCCAGCCCCGGCCCCTCCAGGGGTCTTGAGGGATGAGTGATATCGGCGAAGTACTGAGCTGAGTCAATGTATTGATGGAGCCATCTCTCACTTTATTGTTATTGGTTTACAGTTTTATGCCCAAAGAACATCCCCATTACATCACATATCATTTGAGGTTACATTTTGCTCTTATCAGGTGCAGCTGTGTGGAGGCTTGAGGGAAAGGCTAGGCTTGAAACTTTTTATTCCAGTGACCTCGCCCACTATCCGTCTCATTCTGTTCTGAGAACCTTGTCTATAATTATTGTTTCACATCTGCTATTTTATATCTAAAGAAAAAATAAATGAGGGGTCAACTAAGGCAGGTACAGCTGATTGTGTTATGTCTGTACACTCCGGTTTTTATAAGGAAAGGGAATAATGAGACAGTCTAGCAGCACTGCTTTAGCAATAAAACCCTATTAACCTTATATAACTACTATAATGAATTCCTCTGTCTACACTATCCTAAAGCAATCATGTCTCCAACTATGCTGGCTACAGTTATGAGCATTCCTAAGTCCCATCCCTCCTGGTCTCTTCAAGGAAGGGAGCCTCCACTGTGGAGTGGTTGGGGGAGTGGGAGGTGGAAAGGTGACTCAAGTACAAACCCGTCTGGTGGTGGCTTTGCCATGACACCCAGAATGAATTCTTTCTAACTGGAGCTGACCTACTGAGATGAGCTAGTGTTCTGAGCATGAACAGAACTCCCAAGAAAAACACCAGGAGAGGCCTTGACCAGGGATGCCCCGATAAGGAAAATCCACTTTGCAGTTTCCTTCTCAGTCTCATGACTTTGTCATCCGAGTGAAGGGGATATCCTGATGGCTCCCGGCACCCCTTTTCTTCCTTCCCACAATATTTCCCAGCATCAGAGTCTCTTCCAATGAGCTGACTCTTCACATCAGGTGGCCTAGGTATTGGAGCTTCATCTTCAGCATCAGCCCTTTCATTGAATATTGTTCTACCACTTCCAAAACAAAACTCATGTTTCCATCACCTGACAATATTGGGCATCAATAAAGTTTAATAGTTTAATCTTGTTCTCTGGAAGCTCCCAGCACTGCTGCCCTCCCTTTGCTCTTACCATTCCCTCCACCTGGCTTAGAATTTCTTTCCTACAGCTTCTCCAGCTTGAAAAGGCCTACCAACCCATTACTATCAACTATCCAGGAATTGTTCTTTTCTCCTTCTCCAAAGACTTCTTCCTGCTTCCCTATGTTCCTCTGTACATACCACACAGCAATTATTATGTAGGAATCCGCATGTTACTTCAGCAAGACACGGGCTCCCCAAGGATCCAACACATGCTCTCCATCGTGTCTGCATCCCTTCATGGAGGTCAGTGCCTAGCATGAACAAGGCACTCAGTGAGTGTTGCCTCATTTTGGCAGACAGAGAGGAGCAAAGACTACATTTATCCTCCCGTGTCAAACAATTCTAAACTATACAAAATAAGGGAAACTGCAGTTTTCGGACATCAAACATTAAGCAGCTGAGAATCGATTTCTGAGAGAAGGAAGCAAGTGAGGTGAGCTCTACAATTGTCCCAACTCTAGACAGACTTTGCAACATATGGCACAGGGAGGGGGTACACAGGTAGATCAAAATAGCTTCCCCTAGGTGGGAAAGACATAGTTTGACCTCTAGGTAGTTAGAGTTTACAGGAGAGAGTGCACACAGAGAGCTGTGGGATCTTCAGGACACACCCCTGCAGTTTTCAGTTGAGAGTTACTAGTACAGGTCAGAATTAGAGGGAACAATCCTTGGGTTTCAAATTGAGCCAAGTCTAATTGTGTCCACATCCATTAGAGTGGAAATTACTCAATTCACAGGACATCAGTGAAGCACTGAAGACAGTATTGCCTTGTGAGAGGGGAAAATTAAACCTGGTCTAAAGACTGGTCTCATCTCAGCTAACAGAGCTGATAAGAAAACCTTCGAGAAAAAAGGAGACCAAAGATGGTGGAGGTGTAGGTGGATGTGGGGTACATCTCTCTCCAGAGATACATCAGAAATACACTGAAGGTGCATACACTGAAGGAAGACACAGAAGGGCATGCAGAACATCAACGGTGAGAGGACAGGAGTACCTAACCAGTGGGAAAGAATAGATAGAACCAGGCAAAACTCAGTAGGATGAAGAAACTAGGAGGGAAAAACAGGAGTGTTAGTAGGAGTGGACCTGCCCTCAGCCAGTGGGGGAGCTGATCCCCCACCGAAGCAGGTGATGTGATCCTCACATCAGGGCAATTGTCTGAGTCAGAGGAGAAATATTTAAGGCTCAGAGTGAAACAGCTGATCTTTGGCAGCCTAAATGGAATGAGAATCAGACAGTTCTTGCTTCAGCCATACATACCCCAGACAGGAACTTGGGTCCCTTGGAAGGCTCAGTGGCTGGGAGATGGAGTTTAGGGACTGTGGACCAATCCAAGGGCAAGCACTTCCGTTGATTGCAGAGAAACAGGTTGAAGGGATGTGAGGGAGGGTAAATGTTTATGGAGGAAAGCTGGACAGCCATGGAAGCAAGGTGATACTGCTGAGTCATGCATAGGGGGTAGAATCATCACCATAGTCTCTCTCTCCCCGCATGCCAGCATGGCAGCTGAAGAATAAAGAGGTTGGCCTATTGAATGCCTGACACACTGAACTACAGAGTAGGAACCCACCCAGGGTGCCCCTTTCAGTGACTGATGAGAGGAACTACAGGGTAGCACCCCAGCCAGGGGGCCCCCTCCATGTGCCTGACATGCTGAACAACAGAGAAGGACCCCAGGGAAGGGAATCCCCTTAATCGCTTGAACGGACGGAGCTACAGAGAAAGATTGGCTAAAGAGGCCTTCTGATCACCAGCTACAAGAGGCTCAAAGAAAAACTCTGATAAGACCATAACTCCTGCAGCGGAGGGTGTCCCTGCACACTTGGCACCACCAGGATCCCCGTAGTCCAACCAGTTGCACCACCTTCATGTTCAGCTCTCACTGGAGCAGAGCTGCCACAGGCAAAAAAGTCTTGCATCTATGCGTGCAGGGTTGTTTTGCTCGTGTCCAAGTCTATGACCCTGTAGGCTGTGGCCTGCCAGGTTTCTCTGTCAGGGAGTGGGGTTCTCCAGGCAAGAATACTGGAGCATATTGGCCAATATTGGTTGCTATACCCTTCTAGAGCACTGTATTTTCTGTAGCCCTAGCCACCAACTCCCCTGAGTACATGGTGCTGCCAGAACCCCTGCGACCCAAGCAACTGCACCACCCCCACATCTGGCCCTCACAAGGGCAAATCCAAGTTCTCCGGGGCAGTCTCAGGAGCAAACCCCAGTGGACAATCCACATGTAGAGGTGGAAATAAAGCCACAATTGAAACCCAGGGGCAGTGTGGCTAAGGAAGAAGACCCAAAACCTTCCCACCAGCTGTACAAGCTGTAGATTAAATCCACACAATCAGCCAAGCAACCTCTGTGTCTATGGAATATATAAAAGGTCATTGAGAGCTCCCTCCCCACACACACAAAAAAAACTGGTTCTGATAGCTGTGGACATTGGAGGTAAGAACACACAGGGGCAGGATCAGATTAGAATCTGAGCTTCTCCCACAGCAGGCCCAGAGATCAGCAGTGTTGGAGGGCATCCTAGGAAGGTAAAGTGGACTCTGACTCTCAGAGTGGGAAAGGACTCCGACAGCAGTGACTCAAGAAAGACATTTATTATTCTAATTTTGTTTAACTTGTTCTGTAGAATCTTCTGGACTTTTTTCTTTTTGTCTCCCTTTCCCCTCTTCTGTTCAGTTGTCGATTTTATTGGTACTATAGAATAAAGTCCAATGAAGCTTTATTTTTTCCCCTTCAGTCACATTTTTAATTGTTTTCATAAACATTTGCCTCTGTGTTGGGCTTTTGCAGTTCTGTGGAGTTTTCCCTTTTTTTAACTTTTAATTTTTGAAGTCTATTATTATTTTTTCTACATTTATTCCTTTGTTTGCTTCTCCTACTGTTCTTTCCGCTTTGCAGTTAATTTTAAACGTATATAAATCCTCTTTATCTACCTCTACTTAACTTTGTATATCTATTCTTTCTTTCTTTTCTTTCTATTCTTTCCTCTCAACATATGTTAATCTTTTCATTGCTTTATTCCCCAATTGGCACCTTGTTTTATTTTAGTTTTCCAGTTTGTGCTTTAGTTAGTTTTCTTCTGGCAGATATAATTTTTGTTTCTTTTGTTTGTCATGTCAATCTGTTGTCAGTATCTGACAGGTCAATCCTCTGCCTCTATGTTGGGCTTTTGCTGTTCTGTAGGGTTCTCCTTTTTTTCCCCCTTTTTCTTTATTCTTCCATTTTTTTTCTTATCTTTTCTTTATAATTTTAATATTTTGCACCTATTATATTGTTTCTACATTTATTCCTTTGTTTGCTTTTCTTATTGTTCTTTTCCCCATGCAGCTAATCTGTAATGTATATACACCTTCATCTACCTCTATTTAAATCTGCAATATCTATTCTTTCTTTCTTTCCTTTCCTCTCAGTATATTTGCTAGTTTTATTCTCATCATTCTATTCTCCACTTGGCACCTTGCTTTAGTTTTGTTTTCCAGTTTGTGCTTTACTTAGTTTTGTTCTTAAATAGTAAATATAATTTTTGACTTCCTTTGCTCACCAGGTCAACCTACTGTACTTTATTTTTGTTAGACTGTTTTGTCTTTGCTCACGGGTGTATATGTATATGTGTATATTTCATTATTTCAATTATTATTTGCCTGATTTTGTAACTGCCATTTGTCTGGAGTTCATCTTTGGTTTCTCGCTTTTGGATATCTGTTTTAATCTCACTTAATACCATAACAAACCACGTGTGGAATCTTGGTTCCTGACCAGAGATCAAGCCCTGAGCCTTTGAAGAGAGAGCACTGACTCCAAGACCCTAGACTACTAGAAAGTTAATGAAATGAAAGAACAAACTAGAAACACAGAAGTCCAAATAAAGAGGAAATAGGCAAACTACCTTAAAAAGAATTCAGGATAGTGATAGTAAAGATGATAGAAAGCTTTGAGAACAAAATGCAGAAAATACAAGAATCAGTTAACAAAGACCTGAAGAATTAAAAAACAAACATGCAGAGACAAAAAACGCAATTACTGAAATTAAAAACACTCTAGAAAGAATCAATAACAGCATATTTGAAGCAGGAGAATGAATCAGTGAACTGGAAGATAAAATGCTGGACATAACTTCTTAAGAGCAGAATAAAGTAAAAAGAATGAAAAGAACTGAAGATAGTCTCTGAGACCTCTGGGACAATATTAAATGCACCAACATTCGAATTATGGGAGCCCTAGAAGAAGAAGAGAAAAAGAAAGGGTGTGAGAAATTTTTGAAGAGATTTTAGTTGAAAATTTCCCCAACATGGAAAAGGAAATAATGAATCAAATCCAAGAGGCACAGAGTCCCATCCAAGATAAACCCAAGGAGAAACATGCCAAGATACAAACTAACAAAGACTAAACACAAAGAAAGAATATTAAAAGCAGCAAGGGAGAAGCAACAAGTAACGTATAAGGGAAACCCCATAGGCTTAATAGTTCATCTTTCAACAGAAACTCTGCAGTCCAGAAGGGAATAGTAGGATATATTTAAAGTCCTGAAAATGAAAAATCTACAACCAAGATTACTGTATTTGGCAAGGATCTCATTCAAAATTGATGGAGAAATAAAAAGCTTTTCAGACAAGCAAAAGTTAAGAGAATTCAGTACCACCAAACCGGTTTTACAACAAATGTTAAAGGGACTTATACAGTCAAGAAATACAACAGAAGAAAAAAGATCTACAAAATCAAACCCAAACAATTAAGAAAATGGCAATAGGAGCATATACATCAGTAATTACCTTAAATGTAAATGGACCAACCAAAAGACACAGACTGGCTGAATGCATACTAAAGCAAGACCCATATATAAGTTGTCTATAAGGAAGCCACTTCAGACCTCAAGACACATATAGCCTGAAGGTGAGAGGATGGAAAAACATATTCCATGCAAATGAGAAGCAAAGGGAAGCTGGAGTAGCAATCCTCATATCAGACAAAATAGACCTTAAATAAAGAAGATTCTAAGAGATAAGTGAAAGGTTGTTGTTGAGCCACGAAAGACACTGGGATTCTTGGCCTCTGGAGGAGAATAATTCAATCCAGGACCAGAGATGAGGTTTGATCACTCAGAGCTTTTGTGTAATGAGGTTTTATTAAAGTATAAAAGAGATATAGAAAACTTCTGACACAGACATCACAAGGGGGATGGAGAGTGCCCCCCTTTGCTAATGTTAGCAAGGGAGTAATATACTTTTTAATTAATTATTGCAGTGAATTAAAATAATGTCTGGATGTTGTAAAGATTTTAGTAGACCTACTCCCATAATTTACATTTTAAGATAATGGGATTAGCCAGAAGGTTTTCAGGAAGGAGAAACTGTCCTCAAGCAGGATACATTGTTGTTGTATAATCTTTAGTAGAGTTTAAGATGAGTTGTTTGTTGTGTAATCATCGGTTCCATGCTTAAAGATAAAAACGTTTTATGTGACTAAGGCTAAAGAATGTAGGGGGAAAAAAAGTTTGTCCTTTCCTCATCCTTGAGAATTCCAGACTCCTGTCTCATTAGGGATCCCCAGACTTCTTATCAACCTGCCTAGGAATTGACTTTCTCATCCCTCCTTCTCTTTTAGGAGGTTTATGTTGCCTAGGGGAAATGGTGTTGTTCTCCTTCCATAACTACTTCCAAGCTGATAAGGGGTGATGTCTCTAAATTGGTGAGGCAGCATATTCTCCAAACCCTCATATTGAGGGTTTCTGATCCAGGGGACCCAAGTAATAGTTGTAGTAGGCTGTGGCACGGATAGGAGCTTGGACAACCATTTGTAACTTAAAAGCCTTCATGCAACTAGAAACAAATCCATTTACACAGTTACAGATGCAGGGAGCAAACAGCAAAAACAGAACAATAAGTGAAGTTAAAAATCACATTATGTCATAGTTAAGGTACAAATTGTGCACCACTCCATTTTAGGATTGTTAAGTGTTTTCAGTTTAAGAAGAGGCATCATATATGATTGTTGTCGATGGTATTCGCAGACTTGAAGAAAGTCTTTTCCTTGAAGTGGAGGTGTCCACCATGGGAAGACTTCAGTTAGACTGGTTGTGGAATGCAACGTAGGAGTGAGCCCAGGACAGGAAGGCATTGTCTTGAGGATGAAACAGCAAACTCAAGATTTTTGGAGTCAGCAGAAGAAGGCTCGCATAGATTATCAGGCCCATCTAGCCATTATCAGGCTAGAGCATAGAAAGTAAAGACGTAAAATGACGTCACTTAGTTCTGGTCAGGGTACAACCTCTTAACTTGAGTGTGATGTACCCACAAATCAATTCTTAGCACTTTGACAGCTGTGGAAGAAAAAAGAATAACATGGTAAGGCCTTCCCAGAGGGGCTTGAGGGATTGTCTCCAGATCCCAATGTTTTTATGAGGACCTAGGTTCCTGGCTCAAATAGAGGCTTGTTTGACTCAGAGGCTGGGTCTGGAGTCACCTCCCAGAGTTCTGTTAAAGCCTATTGAAAACCTGAAAGCTGAGTTATATAGTTAATTCTAAGGTTTCAGGGTCTATAACAATGTCTGTGCATAAGAAAAGCCTTCCATAGATAGATTCAAAGGGGGACAGTCCCTTCATTTTGGGGGCAGTCCGAATCCTCATTAAGGCTATGGGTAGAACTTTAATCCAACTGTCCTATGTCTCTTGAGTTAATTAGCACAGATGTCTTTTGATAATGTCATTAGCTTTTTCAACTTTTCCTAAGGGTTGGGTTATTAAAGAACAGTGTAAGCGATATTTTATTCCTAGAGCTTTAGATACTCAATGAGTTACAGCAGATTTAAAGGCGGAGCCGTTGTCACTCTGAAGGCTCCGTGGCAGGCCAAACCTGGGGATAACTTCATGGATTAAAATCCTTATAAGCTCCTTAGCCTGTTCACTACAACAGGGAAAAACCTCAATCCATCCAATAAAAGTATCTACCCAATTTTGTAAGCAAGAATACCCATTAGCTTTTGGCATGTGAGTAAAATCAATTCCCTAGTCCTCTCCAGGATATTTTCCACTTGGTTGTAATCCAGATTTTGCTAGCTTTTCAGTCCTTGGGTTATTTTTCTGACAAACTTCACATCTTTTTATACTAGTCTTTAAAGTTTTCATTACATTGCTACCTTCAAACAAATGAGAAGCCATCTGGTAAGTACTCTCTGCACCCAAATGAAAACTCTGGTGTAAACCCTTAAGAATTTTCCATTGACCACTTTCAAGAATTATTAATCGTCCATTCTTGGATTGCAATCATTCTTTATCATTAAGCTTTGCTCTTCTTTTCTCATATCTTTCTAATTCTTCCTCAGTATATTGTGGTATTTTCTGTTCCACAGGACCTGTCCAGATCAAAGGCGTCTGCGTGAAGGGGTTTCCTAAAGTGCTGCTTTTCTGCCTTGACAGTCAGCCAACTGATTATTTTCAGATACTTTACTCCCATCCCTGCTGTGCCCTTTGCAATGCATAACAGCTACTTCTTTAGGGCAATATATAGGGGTTAAAAGTCTCTCAATCTCTCTGTAATGTTTACTAGGGTCTCCTGTTGCTGTTTTAAACTGTCTTTCCATACTGCAGCATGAGCATGTAAAGTCAAATAAGTATACTTAGAATCACTGTAGATATTGACTCGCTCGCCTTTGCTTAACTCTAGAGCTCGGGTCAGAGTCACAAGTTCTGCTAACTGAGCACTGGTTCCCTAGGGGAGAGAGTTTGCTGCTAAAACCTGTTCAGCAGTCACCAGGGTGTAACCTGCTTTACACTTTCCATGCCGAACAAAAGAACTGCCATCTGTAAATATTTCCATATCAGGATTGTCTAATGCGGTGTCTATCAGATCTTCCCGAACTGCATAGTTCAAAATTAGGAATTGGGAACAATCATGATAAGGTGTTTCATTTTCCTCTCAGAAAGAAAAATGGCAGGATTTGAATTTCCACAAATTTTAAGCTTAGTCATCGGTTCTTCTAAGAACAATGACTCATATTTAAGAAGCCTACTGTCTATCATCCAAGTATTAACCTTAGAATTGAAGATTCCACTCACATCATGAGAAATCAATACAGTAAGACTTTCCCCATTAATTATTTTTAAAGCTTCAGGTGTTAATAAAGCTTTTGCCCCAGTAGACACTGTGGACACTCACATGAAATGGTGTCTAATTCTCTGCTTAGATAAGCAATAGCTTGCTGGTGAGGCCCTCGGCGTTGTGTCAGAACTCTCAAGGCCATACCTTTTCTTTCAGTGACAAAGAAATTAAATTCTGACCCTGTGGGCAAGGTCAAAGAGGGAGCTTGCAGGAGAGCAGTCTGAAGAACCATGAAAGTCTTTTGAGCATCTGGAGACAAGACCAGTTTGTCGATTTGGGCCTGCTGAGTTATTAGTTTATATAAAGGTCAGACAAGTTCCCCATAACCCAGAATCCAAATGCGGCAGTAGCCCATGATTCCTAAAAATCCTCTCATATGTCTTAAAGTCATAGTTAGGGGATGATTTAGTATTTACTTCTCTCAGGGCCTATGGTCCTAGTCTCTTCTGATATGATTAGGCCCAGATATCTAGCAGATTGTTGACAGAGCTCAGTCTTTTTCCTTGAAGGCTTGCCTGCCAGAAAGTTTAAGAAATCTTCTGAGGATTGTGAACAAGCTTCCTTGTTCACATATTGTAGTATCACTGCTTCAGAGCTATTTAAGTTTTGTAGATCCCATGGCAAACTTTGTCCAAATAAGTGAGGACTGTCACGAAATCCCTGGGGCAAAACTGTCCAGTTAACTGAGAAGCTGGCTGCATAAGGTCTTCAAAGGCAAATAGATCTCTGTCAAAGACACTGAATAAAGGCATCATTTAAATCAATTACTGAGAAATATTTGGCCCCTTCAGGAATTTCAGACAATAGAGTATAAGGATTGGGCACCACTGGGTGTAAAGGAACTACAGCCTCATTTATTGTTCATAAACTTTTTTTTTTTTTCCCTTAAATTTATTTATGTTTTTTTTCTTTACAGATTGGGAAGAAAATGGGCCAGGGGCTTCAATAAGCACAGAGAAAATTGCCCCAATATCTAAAAAGAATGCAACAGATTGCCCCCCCCACACACACACACACACAGTTATTAATCCCTGGGGATCCTCAGGTGTAATTAGGATGGGAGCTTGTGTGGGAACCCCAGGGCACCTTCAGTCCTGATTGTCTTGAGAGTCTAACACATGAAACCTACGCCTGTGAGGGCAGTCTCTCCTCCAGCGTGGTCCCTTGCAGACTGGACATGGAGCCGGGGGCTGCCTAGATGCCTGAGGGCAATTTCTCTTGAGGTGTCCCTCCTTTTCACAGTAATAGCAAGCCCATCCCTCTTCACTGGGATCCCTCTGGGCATTTTTCTCAGGCTGTTTAAGAACGGTTCTTATAGCCATTACAAGAGCTTCTGCCTGTTCCTTTTGTCTTTTTCTGCCTTTCTTTCTTTTCCTCATGTTCCCACCATAAAGATTGTTTGAGCCAGTTGTAACAGATTATCTAATTTTGTCCATACATCTGTTATAATAGCTTAATGTGATCATCTGGAGCCCGCTGAGTGAGAAATCTATCTCTTAAGATCACTCTTCCCTCTTCACTTTCAAGATCAATCTCAGTGAATATGCAAAGGGCTTCTCTCAGTCTATCTAGGAATTTACCAGGAGCTTCTTTCTCCTCCTGGTCTATGTTTGCCAATTTGGTATAGTTTAAAGTCTTAGCACACACTTGACTTAGTCCTTCGAGAACATATCTGACAAAACGACTCTGATCCCATCTTCCTTTAGCTGTGTTGTAGCCCCAGTCTGGTTCTATAGTTGGCACCACCAGATTCCCAGTGGGGAGTGTGGCTACCTCATCCTCCCTCTTTCCTACTGATTCATTACCAAGCCATCCATCTCCATAAGCAACCACTTTCCCGAGAACTCGACCTTTTGAGTCAGGAGTCAGCGTTTGTCCCAAGATATATACCACATTCTTCCAAGTAAGGTCATAAAACAGAGTAACACCTTTAAAAGCTCTAATGTATTTTTCTGGGTCCTCTAAATAGTTTCCCAAATCCTCCTTGATTCTTTATATTTCTTGATAAGAAAAGGGCCTATTAACTCTCATAGACTGATGATTTCTCCCGTTGTCTGCTTCTTGAAGAGGCAACAGCTTGTGTGGCTGTTCCTCAGCCTCTCTAGCTGCTCTGCACATATGACCCCAGGATGGATTGGAGAAACCTGCTTTTCTTTGTCTGTTTGTCTCCTGTCCTCCATCTCATCCTGTATTTCACCCTTAGTTTTTGCTGTCTGAGCTTCTCTTGTTTCGATGGTCAGAGTTTCTATTGAAACCAGAGTAGTCTGAGGTCGTACTAAGACAGGGGGTGTTTGGACCTCTACTTGGGCAGTTTGAATCTCACTTTGGATTTCTACTGAGACCAAGGCAACCCTTCTTGGGATGTTCTCTGACTTTCAGTTTGCTCAGTTTAGAGCTTTGGATATGAGGGCAAAGTAGGAGGACAGGAGGGAGCTGAAGGTTTCATATCCAAATCTATACCCTTAGGACATAAGTCTGGCATATCTCACAGAGAGAAAAAGGGAAACACATATGCTACTTCTACCCATTTCCCTTGTTTTCTACAGAACTGGTCTGTTTGTAAAACAGTATTATAATTAAGAGACCCTCCAACCAGCCACCGTTCACTGTCTTCCAATGGATAGCATGTCCATGCAGTATTGTTAGGTAGTTAGAATAGGAAACAGGAGTCCAAAATGGCAGTGGCTAGAAGACAAGGAAGGGAAAAGCACACAAAAATAGAACGAGGAGGACCTGAGTGAGAAGTGCAGATAGAACAGCACTCCTGTCTAAGCCCAATTTGCATAGGACAGGCCCAGAGGGCAGAAATAAACATATAAAATAAGAGCCAAAGCCCTCACTCTCTTCTCCTGTGCCTCGAAGATGGACTCTCCCTTTCTCTCTCATGTGCTGTGGTGTTCTTCTCTTCAAGGCTTTGGATTAGCATGCCCTCATGCTTCGAGGATGAATTCTCCAGCTATCATCTTCTAAATAAAATAGAGCTGTAACACTGAGCTGTAACACTAATTTATTTAAGAGCTATAACACGGTCTGTCCAAACCCAAGAGCTGTGGCCCGCCGAGGGCTTCAATGTCCGTCACTCCAAATCTTTGCTGTGACAAGACAAGGACCGAGGAACATACCCTCGCGTGACATCTACACTCGCCTGACAGTATCATATAGGAAGACAAGGCATGTCTTCTTTAAGCTATGGGGATCAAACCTATCCCAGTTTTTCAGGATGAAGTTCAAAAGATTGAGGCTGGAATTGTTAGCTGCCATCTGTAAGAGAGGGAAAAAAAGCAACAAGGGCCATCTTTCTACCGGAGGCGTCTAGATGGGAGTGTAGACAGACTTCACACCAAGCTTTCCTTCCCGGGTCGGATTTAGTCTGTCCGTTACTAATGCAGGCTCCGTACTCATCCCTCCCGGTTCTACCACCAAGACGGGGTGGAGATGCACCAGGGGCAGACTGATGGCCTCCCTGACTGATGTTCAGTCCCTCACCATTAAAACCTAGCTTGCCTCCGATGCCACGTGGGGTGCAATCAGAGTAACCTTCAGGAATGTCTCCCACCTGAATGCCTGTGCACGATCCTGAGTATATTCCTTACCACAATAAGACCGGTATGAACATAAAACTTGAGATGTTCCTTCCAAGCATCACCACACCAGTATAAGCGATAGCAAAAGAGATGGTAAAGGGCTAGCCAGTGAGTAAAAAGTGTTTTGTCCTTGAGTTATTA
>ML662462.1:0-44848 GCA_007570785.1 Antilocapra americana
AATGGGTCGCCTCTCCAGATGCCCAATGTCCTCTGCCAGCATTCAGTTCCTGTTTTTTGGAGTTTGCTCGGCCTTTAAAAGTTCTTTTGGTATATTTGTTGGGGAGAGAGTGTTCTCCCCGTCCTATTCCTCCGCCATCTTAGTTTCTCCCTTCTCAGGTGTTGCTTGTATATTTTTGAGATCCGTTCTTTGTCAGTCACTTCGTTTGCTATTATTTTCTCCCATTCTGAAGGCTGTCTTTTCACTTTGCACTTTACTTATAGTTTCCTTAGTTGTGCAAAAGCTTGTAAGTTTAATTAGGTCTCATTTGTTTATTTTCGCTTTTATTTCCATTACTCTGGGAGGTGGGTCATTGAGGATCCTGCTATGATTTATGTCGGAGAGTGTTTTTCCTATGTTTTCCTCTCGGAGTTTTATAGTTTCTGGTCTTACATTTAGATCATTAATCCATTTTGAGTTTCTTTTATGTACAGTGTTAGAAAGTGTTCTAGTTTCTTTCTTTTCCAAGTGGTTGACCAGTTTTCCAAGCACCACTTGGTAAGGAGATTATCTGTTCTACATTGAATATTCTTGCTTCCTTTGACAAAGTTAAGGTGTCCATAATTGAGAGGATTTGTCTGGGCTTTCTATTTTGTTCCATTGATCTATATTTCTATCTTTGTGCCAGCACCATACTGTCTTGATGACTGTAGCTTTGCAGTAGAGCCTTATGTCAGGCAGGAAGATTCCTCCAGTTACATTCTTCTTTCTCAAGATTACTTTGGCTCTGTGAGGTGCTTTTGTATTTCCATACAAATTGTGAAATTATTTGTTCTAGTTCTGTGAAAAATACCATTGGTAGCTTGATAGAGATTGCATTGAATCTATAGATTGCTTTCGGTAATATGCTCATGTTCACTATATTGATTTTTCCAATCGATGAATATAGTATATTTCTCCATCTATTTGAGTCCTCTATTACTTCCTTCATCGATGTCTTATAGTTTTCTCTATATAGGTGTCTTATTTCTTTAGGTAGATTTATTTGTAAGGATTTTATTCTTTTTGTTGCTATGGTGAATGGAATTGTTTCCTTCATTTTTCTTTCTGTTTTCTCATTGTTAGTGTACACAAATACAAAGGATTTTTGCGTGTTAATTTTATATCCTGCCACTTTATTATTTTCATGGATTAGCTCTAGTAATTTTCTGGTGGAGTCTTTAGGGTTTTCTACGTAGAGCATCATGTCATCTGCAAACACTGAGAGTTTTACTTCTTTTCCAATCTGGATTCCTTTATTTCTTTTTCTTCTCTGACTGTTGTGGATAAAGCTTCCAAAACTATGTTAAATGGTAGTGGTGAAAGTGGACACCCTTGCCTTGTTCCTGACTTTTGCAGAAATGCTGTCAGTTTTTCACCATTGAGGATAATGTTTGCTGTGGGCTTGTCATATATAGCTTTTATTATGTTGAGATATGTTCCTTCTATTTCTGCTTTCTGGAGGATTTTCATCATAAATGGATGTGGAATTTTGTCAAAAGCTTTCTCTGCATCTACAAGATTGCCAGGAGAAATCTCAATAACCTCAGATATGAAAATGGCACCACCTTTATGGCAGAAATTGAAAAAGAACTAAACAGCTTCTTGATGAGAGTGAAAGTGGATAGTGAAAAGGTTAGCTTAAAACTCAACATTCAGAAAACTAAGATCATGGCATGTGGTCCCATCACTTCATGGCAAATAGATGGAGATAAAGTGGAAACAGTGTTTGACTTAATTTGTGGGGGCTCTAAAATCACTGCAGATGGTGATTGCAGCCATGAAACTAAAAGACGATTACTCGTAGGTGGAAAAGTTATGACCAACCTAGACAGCATATTAAAAAGCAGAGACATTTTGTCAACAAAGGTCCATCTAGTCAAGGCTATCTTTTTTCCAATGGTCATGTATGGATGTGAGAGCAGGACTATAAAGAAAGCTGAGTGCTGAAGAATTCATGCTTTTGAATCATGGTGTTGGAGAAGACTCTTAAGAGTCCCTTGGACTGCAAGGAGACCCAACCAGTACATCCTAAGGGAGATCAATCCTGGTTGTTCTTTGGAAGGACTGATGTTGTTTCTGAAACTCCAATATATTGGCCACCTAATGCAGAAAGCTGACTTATTTGAAAATACTGATGCTGGGAAAGATTTAAGGCAGGAGGAGAAGTGGACTACAGAGAATGAGATGGTCAGATGGCATCACCAACTCAACGGACATGGGTTTGGGTGGACTCCAGAAGTTGGTGATGGACAGGGAGGCATGGCGTGCTGCAGTTCAAGGGGTCACAAATGGTCAGACATGACTGAGCAACTGAATTGAACTGAACTGAACTGAGATAATCATATGGTTTTTATCTTTCAATTTGTTAATATGGTGTCTCACATTGATTGATTGGTGGATATTAAAGAATCCTTGCATCCTTGGGATAAAGCCAACTTGGTTATGATGTATAAGCTTTTTAATATGTTGTTGGATTCTGTTTGCTATGATTTTGTTAAGGATATTTGTGTCTATGTTCATCAGTGATATGGGACTGTAGTTTCCTTTTTTATGTGTGTGTGTGGCATCTTTGTCTGGTTTTGTTATCAGTGTGATGTTGGCCACAGAGAAATGAGTTTTGAAGTTTACCTTCCTCTGTAATTTTCTGGAAGAGTTTGCATACGATAGATGTTAGTTCTCTAAATTTGTTTATAGAATTTAGCTGTGAAGTTGTCTGGTCCTGGGCTTTTGTTTTCTGAAAGATTTCTGATTACAGTTTCAATTTCCGTGCTTGTGATGAGTCTGTTAAGATTTTCTAGTTCTTCCTGATTCAGTTTTGGAAAGTTTTACTTTCCTATGAACTTGTCAATTTCTTCTAAATTGTCCATTTTATTGGCATATAGTTGCTAATAGTATTCTCTTATGATCCTATATATTTCTGTGTTGTCTGTTGTGTCTTCTCCATTTTATTTTCTAATTTTGTTGATTTGATTCTTCTCACTTTGTTTCTTGATGAGTCTGGCTCATGGTTTGTCAATTTTATTTATCTTGTCAAAGAATCCATTTTTAGCTGTGTTGGTTTTTGCTATGGTCTCCTTTGTTTCTTTTGCATTTATTTCTACCCTAGTTTTTAAGGTTTCTCTCCTTCTAATAACCCTGGGGTCCTTCATTTCTTCCTTTTCTAGTTGCTTTAAGTGTAGAGTTATGTTATTTATTTGATTTTCTCCTTGTTTACTGAGGTAAGCCTGTATTGCTATGAACCTTCCCCTTAGCACTGCTTTGACTGTGTCCCATAGGTTTAGGGTTGTTGTGTTTTCATTTTCATTCCTTACTATGCATATTGATTTCTTTTTTGATTTCTTCTGATTTGTTGGTTATTCAGAAATGTGTTGTTTAGCCTCCATATGTTGGAATTTTTAATAGTTATTTTCCCTGTAGTTGACATCTAATCTTATTGCATTGTGATCAGAAAAGATGCTTGGAATGATTTCAATTTATTTGAATTTACCAGTGCTAGATTCGTGGCCTAGGAAGTGATCTATCCTGGAGAGGTTCCATGTGCACTAGAGAAAAAAGTGAAAATCCTTTTGGGGTGAAATGGCCTATAGATATCAATTAGCTGTAACTGATTCATTGTAACATTTAAAGTCTGTGTTTCCTCGTTAATTTGCTGTTTAGTTGATCTATCCATAGGTGTGAGTGGGGTATTAAAGTCTCCCACTGCTATTGTGTTATTGTTAATTTCCCCTTTCATACTTGTTAGCATTCACCTCACATATTCTGGCGCTCCTATGTTGGGTGCATATATATTTATAACTGTTATATCTTCTTCTTGTCTTTATCCTTCGATCATTATGTAAGTGTCACTCTTTGTCTCTTTTCAGAGCCTTTATTTCAAAGTCTATTTTATCTTATATGAATATTGCTACTACTGCTTTCTTTTGGTCTCCATTTGTGTAAAATATCTTTTTCCAGCCCTTCACTTTCAGTCTGTATATGTCCCTTGTTTTGAGGTGGGTCTCTTGTAGACAGCATATTTAGTGGCCTTCTTTTTGTATCCATTCATCCAGTCTTTGTCTTTTGGTTGGGGCGTTCAACCCATTCACATTTAAGGTAATTATTGATATGTCTGAGCCGTTGCCATTTGCTTTGTGGTTATGGATTTGAGTTTATAAATGTTTTCTGTGTTTCCTGTCTAGAGAAAATCCTTTAGCATTTGTTGAAGAGCTGGTTTGGTGGCACTGAATTCTCTCAGCTTTTCCTTGTCTGTAAAGCTTTTGATTTCTCCTTCATATTTGAATGAGATCCTTGCTGGGTACAGTAATCTGGGTTGTAGGGTTTCCTCTTTCATCACTTAAAGTATGTCCTGCCATTCTCTTCTGGCCTGAAGAGTTTCTATTGAGAGATCAGCTGTTATCCTTATGGGAATCCTCTTATGTGTTATTTGTTGTTTTTCCCTTGCTGCTTTTAATATTTGTTCTTTGAGTTGGATCTTTGTTAATCTGATGACTATGTGTCTTGGGAATTTTCATGTTGGGAGTATCCTGTTTGGGACTCTGGGTTTCTTGGACTTGTGTGATTATTTCCTTCCCCATTTTAGGGAAATGTTTATTATCTCCTCAAGTATTTTCTCATGGCCTTTCGTTTTGTCTTCTTCTGGGACTCCTATGATTCGAATGCTGGGATATTTGACATTGTCCGTGAGGTCTCTGAGGTTGTCTTCATGTGTTTTTTTTTTTTTTTTCCCCACTCTGCTTCATTTATTTCCACGGTTCTATCTTCTACCACACTTATCCTTTCTTCTGCCTCTGATATTCTACTGTTGGTTCCATCCAGAGTGTTTTTGATCTTATTCATTGCATTATTCATTATTAATTGACTCTTTTTCATTACTTCTAGGTGCTTTTTAAATATTTCTTCCATCTTCTCAATTCTTGTCTGCAGTCTATTTATCTGTAACTCCAATAAGGTTTTGGATCATTTTTACTAGCATTATTCTAAATTCTTTTTCTGGTAGACTCCTTATCTCTTTCTCTTTTGCTTGGTTTTTTGGGAAATTGTCATGTTCCCTTACCTGCTGATTTATTTCTCTGGCTTTTCATCTTGTTTAGATTGCTGTGTTTCAGGTGTCCTTTCTATATTCTAGCAGTTTGTGATTCCTCTTTATTATGGAGGTTCCTCCTTGTGGGTGGGTTGGATGAGTGGCTTGTCAAGGTTTTCTGGTTAGGGAAGCTTGCATCTGTGTTCTGGTGGGTGGAGCTGGATTTCCTCTCTCTGGAGTGCAATGAAGTGTCCAGGAGTGTGTTTTGAGATGTCTATGGGTTTGGTGTGACTTTGGCCAGCCTGTATATTAAAGCTCAGGGCTATTTTCCTGTGTTGCTGGAGAATTTTCATGGTATGTCTTGATCTGGAACTATTTCACTCTTGGGAGGAGCTTGGTTTCAGTGTAAGAATGGAGGCTTTTAGATGAGGTCTCATTGATTTATGTTCCCTGAAGTCAAGAGTTCTCTGGTGTTCTCAGGTTTTGAACTTGGGCCTCATGCCTCTGGTTTTCAGTCTTATTCTTGCAGTAACCTCAAGACTTCTCCATCCATGCAGCACCAGTGATAAAAACATCTAGGTTAATGGATAAAGGATTCTCCAGAATGAGGGACAGCCAGAAAGTTTCACTGAGTTAAATGGAGAAGAGAAGAGGGGGAAGGGAGATACAGGTGATCAGGAAAAGAAGAGGGGGAATCAAAAAAAAGAGAGTAATCTAGCCAGTAATCAAATCCCTATGTTCTCTCTGCAATCTGGAACACCCACAGAGGGTCACAGAGTTACATAGAGAAGAGAAGAGGAAGGAAGGAGATGAAGGTGTCCAGGAGGAGAAGATGGGTGTCAAAAGAAGAGAGACAGATCTAGCCAGTAATCAGTTCCCTAAGTGTTCTCCACAGCCCAGATTACCCAAAGAGATTCACAGAAAAGGATAAAGAAGAGAAGGGGGAGGGAGGAGAAAAAGGTGACCTAGGGGAGAAAAAGGAGAGTTGAAAGAGGAAGCAGGGCAATCAAGCCAGTAATTACACTCCTAAGTAAAAATGGGTTTTGAAGATTGGATTCTTAAAGATACAAAATTGATAACAAATACCAAAAAGCAAAGATTAAAAATCTACAGTAGATTAGACTCTCAAAATTATAGTATTAAAAAAAGAAAGCAGAATCACAAATCTTGTAGAATATATATATGAAGTTTTCTTTAAAAGAAGGTTTTTTTTGCAACGTAATAGTAGGTTATAAAAATGAAAATTAAATGAGTAATAGAGGACTTAAAAATTAAAAATGAAAAAAAAATATTTTAAATGACAATAGTAAAAATATATGTAGGGATTTCTCTGGAGCTCTTGCAGGCAGTGTGGGGTCAGTTAAGTTTCATATAGTTCCTTGTTCCAGCTATACTTCTCAAGATCTATAGGCCCCTTCCAATATAGTCTGTGCTAACTATACAGTTTTATTCTGTTGCACGTGTCACTTTCAAAGCATTTCCCTCTGTTTATTTTGGCTTCTTCTGTTTACAAGTCTCTTCAGTGTCTAATTTCTGCCATGACACAAGAAGGAGAAAGTGGTCACTTATTTAGGCTCACTTGTTCCATCGTGCTCTGGGGAGAAAGGAGCACTGCAAACAAATATCACTGGCATGCATGAGGAGTGCCCACAGTCTCAGCCTCACTGAGTTTTGCCCCTCTCATGATGTGTGTGCTTTCCCAGTCTACACTGCTCAGGCTTCAGGTTGCTTTGCAGGGGAACTCTCTAAAGTGGGCCATGGGTTGCATGCACTTCTCAGGTCTAAGCCACTCAGGTACATGTTCTAGGGTACTCCACAAAGGTGCAGACTCAGTTGGGCCTGCGTTTTGTGCTCTTCCCAGGTCCGAGCAGCTCAGGCGACCAGGTGCTTGGTGTGCGCACACTCTACAGGTGCGGTGTGTCTTATCCTCTCCCCATGCCCAGCTGCTTGGTTTCCTGGGTTCACAGGTGTGCCATATGTCTTTTCTGGGAAGCTGATCTCCTGCTTTGACACTCCAGGTGGATGTCAACCGTCCAGGATCCCAAGAACACTTGGTTAGCAACTGGGAGCCTGTTCACATTTTGGTAAAGGAGGCCATCTCTGGGGCCAAGATTGCCCCTTTCCAGCTCTGGCTGTTGATGGCCTGCCTCCCTGCCTTAAATGGGGGATGGGCTGGTCTGCATCCAGCTAGCTCTCCTCTGGTATTCATTCAGTCCTTAGTTCTGTGAGTGGGCCTGGCAGTGCCTTAGGTAAGGGCTTTTCAAGGGAAAGTTCTCTCTCTCTATCCTGTTTTATTCTCTCTCTCTGGTTATCCCACAGTTTGAGTTGCTATATCACATTAGCTCCCTCAGATTGACCTTAGGGCATTCAGGCTGGGTCCTTACCATAAACAATGCATTCCATGCCTCCTTGTTCAGCCCCCATTTTCTGGTGGTGGACCCAAGTGTCTGGGCTACTTCTCCACATGGAATTGCCGTTCTGCATGTAATCTGGGGGTTTCATTTATTTATTTTTCCTCCTGATTATGATTCCCTCTGACATTCCAAAACTCCTGACAGACCCACCGGTGAGAGGGTTTCCTGGTTTTTCGAAACCTCTCCTCTTTTATGTCACCCCACTCCCAGCCCCCGAGACAGGTCTCCATGCTTTACTCCTTTGCCTCTCTTTTTATCTTTTATATTTTGTCCTGCCTCCTTTCAAAGACAACGGGCTGCCTTTCTGGGTGCCTGCTGTCCTTGGCCAGCATTCAGAAGTTATTTTGTGGAATTTGCTCAGTGTTCAAATGTTCTTTTGATAAATTTAAGCAAGAGAAAGTAGTGTCCCTGTCCTATTCCTCTGCCATCTTAGTACTTCCCCCATAAATTTAGCTTTTAATTTATGTAGGAGCACAGTTGATTTACAGTACTGTATTAATACTAGATGCATGATAAATTAATTCCCTTATACATACACATGTATCCATTCTTTCTTAGATTCTTTTCCCATACAGGTTATTACAGACTATTGAGCAGAATTCCTGTGCTGTATAGTAGGTCTCTGTTGATTATCTATTAAATTATAGTAGTAAACATATATTAGTCTCAAACTCTCAATTTATTCATCTTCTACTTCTCCACTTTGGTTACTATAATTATTGTTTTGATGGATGAAATTATTTATAAGCACTTATTGGATCAGGGTTTGTGCTTGTGAGAGTGGAGTGGCCAGGGAAAGCAAGCCTGAGAGAGACTCATTTAGATGATGCTAAATGTTGAGAAGGACCCGGCCATGCAAAAAGCTGGGAGAAAAACATTCTAAACGTGGGAAGCAGCCACTGCTAAGGACCAAGGTAACCAAGCTTAATAAATGGCTACCCTTGTACTGCCAATCTTCCTTCTATGCTTGGAATTTCGCCTACAGGTCAGCCACCATGACTTCATCCCATACTTCAGTTGTGAGGTACCAGCAATGAGCCATGTCAGCCTTCTCAAGAAGGAAGAACCTGGGACTATCACAAGGCTGAATCGGCTCTGAACTCAGGGATGTGTACACAAACTGGTTATCACCAGGAGCATCAGGTGCCAGGGGCACCACCAATGCCTCTGACTGTCCCCATGTACTTGTCCTCAGGGGTACAAATACCAAGGAACTGCTAAAGCAAAGAAACAAGTAATCCTCTTGTTTCATCTTGCCCGGTGTGCTTCTCATGGCCCTCTGACCATGCTGATCTCTGCTCAGAATCTCTTTCCTCCATTCCTTCTTCAGTGTGGCTTGTGAATACATGAACACCTGACTCTGAAGCCTGGTGGCTGGAACTCAGCACACAATCAGAAGGGACCCAGAGATGTCCAGCCTTGTCCTATGTTTCTGTCCTTTTTCTCCAACCAGATTCATAAAGCAAAGTCCCTATAATACAAAAGTGTGATTGGAGCCCTCTCAAGGCCTTTGAAGCTCCAAGGCCTATTTTGAGCATCAAAGAGTTAACACATCCCCTACATCCAGGCTAGTCTCAGACCCCAACCTTGCTAAGCCAGGGGTTCCCTGAGGAAACAGTAAGACACTGTATTGAAGTCGCCAGAAGGCTGAGAAGAGAATGCTTCTCGCTGTAAATGCAGGGCCATGTTACCCAGTCACCCAAGGGTCTGTGTTGTGTGAATGAGGAGCAGGAGCTCTGGGAATTCTGAGTTTGAAGTGAGTCAGTCACCACCTGACCAATTGCCTCCTGAGGTCATTACAGCAGGGGCTCCTCCACTGTGCCTGGAACCCAGAAGAAACAGCCCTCAGTATCGCTTTCCTGCTGCTACAAGAAAGCAGGTCTGCTGATAAAATCATAACCAGACTTGAGGGGCAATAGGAAAGGAACTTCCACTCTGGTGCCTGGAGACATCTGAGAGCTACCCAGCAGTGGAGGCAATTGTGCTTTCTCTCATCTTTCCCTTCATGGAATTCTCCTAGCCTGAGAGAAAGAATTCCTCGGTCCCAAGGCTTCACTAACTTATCTGCAGCCTTAAGGTTAGTCATACATCCCAGGGTTAAGTTTCCCATTTCCTGGATGCTCCAGAACACTTGTTTCCTTGCTCCAGAACACTTGTTCCAGACTGAAGCTCAGTGCCAATCAGAGGACAGGTGGCTCAGAGATGCATGCTGCCAGCGTTGCTGAGGTTGCTGAGGCTGGCTCTGGTGGCAGGGGGCCATAACTTCCTGGTGATGTTCATGGATCCTGGGATCAGGACCGGTAGTGGTAGACAACTTGGCACACAGCTGCTATGACACTGAGGACCTTAGAGCCTTTGCCCACTGGAACTTTCCACACTTGGGTTCTTTTGGATGAGATCAGGTAGTTATACATCAGAAGTTATCAATGGAGAGGCTTGTAGATTCCTCAGCAGAAACCCTAATTTGACTGATGTATCATCTCTCTTAAAAATCTCTGGGAACAAGAAATGCCAGGACTCTTAAAAAAATTTTGTAGTATTTTAAATACTATCTAATGTAGGTCTTCTTTTGGATGACCTGACATTCAATCAATCTCTGGCTTTGGATGATGAAAACAGAGTGAAATCAAAGGGCTCCTGGGAAAGGCTGTTCCTCATTGTGACATATTAGCACTGGGTACAGCTCTATCCCCTCCATGTCTCAAGCAGGAATTCCAGCAGGAAGTACATGTCCTCCAAGCTTAACTGGAAGATTCAGGTAGGTCTGGCCCTCAGGTAGGGACTATTCTTTTCCTAGTGCTTCTACCTTCCCTCCTAGGTCCTGAGAAAGATGCTCACCTCATGGTTATTGGGTTGTGATTTCCTCCTCTGTTCTCTTGCAGATATCTACACAGTCCCACTTGTGGCTCCCTCTCTGCCCAGGCCCAATCCCTCACCTGCACATGGCACTAAATAAGGGAAAAACAAAGAAAGGTCTGCCCCATTCTTTCTAAAAATGTCCCCATTCCTTTTGTTTCAAAACCCTGTATTGTTAGTGGTGGAATGGAGATGCAGATAAAGGTTGGGGTAAAGTTTTCAGGAGTAGGGGGGACGGTTTTCAGATGACAAGAGAAGAGTTGGAGTAAGGAGCATGTGGTTCTCAAACCACTCACTCATTGAGGACCTGCCTGAATCTGCTATCTTGGGCCCCTCAGGGTATCACTAAGACAGAAACTGCAAAATAGACATTCTATAAACATCTTACTACAAAATGACTTCAAACATAACACATATAAGAAATAAGAGTTTCCTGAACCTGTATTTCATCTTTCAGCATCAATAACTACCAAACTAATCTCTTAGTCCCACAGATTGTCATAGACCAGAAACTATGCCAGATCAAGGTAGTTGTCAACTGAGTTCTCAGTGAATACATTCTTGACTTGTGGCAGGTCTTTCTCTTCTTGCTGTGTTCTCACATGTAGTGGAGAAAGGGAAGGAGGAAGAGGGAGAATAAGAGAGAAAAAGAAGGAGAGGCTAATCCCATCATGAGGGACCAGCATCAAAACCCCAATCAACTTGCATACCTCCCAAAGGCCCTACTTCCTAATATCATCACATTAGGAGTCAGGGTGGACACTTTGCAATCCATATAAGCTATGCAGATCTCTTTTTAAATCAAGACAGACCCTCATATAATTCTCTTTTTCACTCTTCATTTTTTTTGAAGTATTTTAGGAATGAGATAATCATTTCACAAAATAAACATAATGAGTATTTGGCATAAAATGATATGATGTGAAAAAATGCTCTTCTGTTCCCAATAAAATTAGCATCTAATATCTAGTCCATGTGCAAATTTCCCTGATTCTCAACAATCAGATGTCTTTTCACAGATTATTGAAAGAATATACTCACGTGTTACACTTGGTTGTTCTCCATAAGACTAAATAACTGTTTCTCTGACAATTTTAATGCCATTTATTTAGAATTAAAATTTATTTACTTATTTCAGAAACTAGGAGGAAGCAGGGTGGTTTATCTTACAGAATGTTTCAACATTGGGTTTAGAACAGGAATCTATAATACCAGCACAGTGGACCAGGACCAGTACCAGTGCTTGGTCTATTAGGAACCAGATGTCTACAGCAGGAGGTGAGCTGCAGGCCAGTGAGTGAGGCCTCATCTGTGTTATAGTTGTTCCCCATCACTCTCTCATCACTCCCAGAAGGGACGGTCTAGCTTGTTTTCCCGAAACTGTTTATAGTTATCTAACATGTGCTCAATAGAAACAAAAATATCATAAATATTGATGATTATTTTCCTTTCTCAGCACTCAGAATGGTGAGTTGGGGCCCTAGCAATCTGTCACAGTGACAAATTAAATGTTACTTATTAACATTTGGACACATTTGGCCAGCTTAAAATTAAATATTAAAAACTAAGATCATGGGATCCAGCCCCATCTTTCATGGCAAACAGAAGGGGGAAATGTGGAACCAGTGACAGATTTCCTCTTCTTGGGCTCTGAAACCACTGTGGATGGTGATTGCAGCCATGAAATCCGAAGACATTTGCTTCTTGGCAGGAAAGCTATGACAAACATAAACACTATACTGAAAAGTAGAAACATCATTCTTCCAAACAAACTGGTAGATATTTGGCCTTTAATTTGGATTCCTAAAATTTTTGTCAGGTCCCATCTGGTCTTTGAAGTTCCTCAGCTTTCTGGTTCTTCAAGATTCCCAAGATTATTTTTTGCATTTCCTGGCCCAGTCCTGTAATCAGCCATCTCTTTTAGAATCCATAGATTGTCTGGTGGCAAATGCATTTAGAAGCTACAGGTTAGACCTCAGAATAGTCACTGTTATCAAGTTATCGTTGCTTCTAAGCTTTACAGTGGTCAGAGTAGGAAGTACACATTTTCCTTCAAAAATAAAATTAAAAGGAATATAATTAGTTGATACAAACTTATGCTTTCAGTTCAAGATTTAAGACCACTGGGTTTTAATTAAACTTCTTTATGTTATGTGTGAAGCCCTATTTCTATCCACTGAAAGTCATACTCCAGAACAACATTAGTTTTTATTATTGACTTGCTTTTACCTCTTAAAGTACATGTGATTCTGTCACAATAACAGAAACAAAATCAGGAGCAAAAGATTGTTGAACATAGTTTCAGATTTCTCTCCTTTTTTTTTTCTTTTAGTATTGTTTGGTTTTGTTTTGGATGGGCAGTATTTTTGTTTGTCCTTAGAAGAAATTCCACTCTGAATGTAGAGTCATAATTATGAATTTTAAAGACACTTTATTAATGTGTTGTTACTTTCAGCTAGTCACCAACTTGATACAGTTAGATTTATTAGTCTTTCTTCTTTAATTGTTCAGTTCAGTGGCTCAGTCCTGACCGACTCCTTGCAACCCCATGGACTGCAGCATGCCACACTTCCCTATCCATCAACAACTCCTGGACCTTCGTCCATTGAGTTGGTGATGCCATCCAGCCATCTCATCCTCTGTCTTCCCCTTCTCCTCCTGTCTTCAATCTTTCCTAAGAGCAGGGTTTTTTCAAATGAGTTACTTCTTCCCATCAGGTAACCAAATAATTGGAGTGTCGGCTTCAGCAGCAGTCCTTCCAGTGGATATTCAGGGCTGATTTCCTTTAGGATTGCCTGGAGTTTTCTCTTGGCAGTGTAAGGGACTCTCAAAAATTCTTCTCCAACACCATAGTTCAAGGGGAATATACGTGTATTATTTGTCAGATGATGTCATATTCCCCCTGTTGTAATTTAACCACCAAAACTGAATGTAAGCAATATGCAAACACGAGGATTAAGACGCAGCGACCCATGTATACACACCTGGCCACCAGGAGCGGCTCCTGTTGTGTTCAAGGGACAGGCCCTGTTAGAGCTCATGAAAGAATAGATTCTGGGAGTCCCGGATGAGCCGTGAAACGTGATTGTCTTTACTTCGGCTGCCACAGTTGTTTTGTCGTTGATTGGTAAGTTTCAAAATTAGTTTCAAAACTATTTTTTGTATGTTTCTTTTTTTTTTCCAACTGGAATTCCATCATCTCCACTAGCTTTGTTTGTAGTGATGCTTCCTAAGACCCACTTAACTTCACATTCTAGGATGTCTGGCTCTAGGTGAGTGATCACACCATTGTGGTTATCTGGGTTGTGAAGATCTTTTTTGTACAGTTCTTCTGTGTATTCTTGCCACCTCTTCTTTTTTTTTAATTAGTTTTGTCATACAATGACATGATATCACCATGGGTTTACATATGCTCCCCCTCCAGAACCCCCCTCCCTCCTCCCTCCCCTCGGGAAATCTCGATGCACCAGCCCCGAGCATCAATCCTGGGCTGGCGATTGATTAGACATATGATAATTAACATGTTTCAATGCCATTGTCCCATATCATCCCACCCTTGCCCTCATCCACAGAGTCCACGAGTCTGTTCTATACATCTGCGTTCCTTTTGCTGTCTCGTATGCTGGGTTCTCGTTACCGTCTTTCTAAATTCCATATATATGCATTAATATACTGTATTGTTGTTTTTCCTTCTGGCTTACTTCACTCTGGATAATGGGCTCTAGTTCCATCCATCTGAGTAGAACTGATTCAAATGAATTTTTTTTTAATGCTGAGTAATATTCCATTGTGTATATGTACCACAGCTTTCTTATCCATTCGTCAGTTGATGGGCATCAAGGTTGCTTCCATGTCTTGGCTATTGTAAACAATGCAGCGATGAACAGTGGGGTGCACGTGTCTCTTTCAATTCTGGTTTCCTTGGTGTGTATGCCCAGCAGTGGGATTGCTGGGTCATATGGCAGGTCTATTTGCAGTTTTTTAAGAAACCTCCACACTGTTATCCATAGTGGCTGTACTAGCTTGCATTCCCACCAACAGTGTAGGAGAGTTCCCTTTTCTCCACATCCTCTCCAGCATTTATTGCTTGTAGATTTCTGGATTACAGCCATGCTGACTGGTGTAAAATGATACCTCATTGTGGTTTTGATTTGCATTTCTCTGATAATGAGTGATGTTGAACATCTTTTCATGTGTTTGTTAGCCATTTTTATGTCTTCTTTGGAGAAATGTCTGTTAAGTTCTTTGGCCCACTTTTCAATTGGGTCGTTTATTTTTCTAGAATGGAGCTGCAGGAGTTGCTTGTATATTTTTAAGGAAACAATTCCATTCACCATCAAAGCAAAAAGAATAAAATACTTAGAAGTATTTCTACCTAAAGAAACAAAAGACTTGTATATAGAAAACTATAAAACACTGATGAAAGAAATCAAAGAGGACACAAACAGATGGAGAAATGTGCCGTGTTTGTGGATTGGAAGAATCAATATAGTGAAAATGAGTATACTACCCAAAGCAATCTATAGATTCAATGCAATTCCTATCAAGCTACCAGAGGTCTTTTTCAGAGAATTAGAACAAATAATTTCACAATTTGTATGGAAATACATAAAACCTCATATAGCCAAAGCAATCTTAAGAAAGAAGAATGAAACTGGAGGAATCAACCTACCTGACTTTAGGCTACACAGTCATTAAGACAGTATGGTACTGGCACAAAGACAGAAATATAGATCAATGGAACAAAGTAGAAAGACCAGAGATAAATCCATGCATCTATGGACACCTTATCTTTGACAAAGGAGGCAAGAATATACAATGCAGAAAAGACAACCTCTTTAACAAGTGGTGCTGGGAAAACTGGACAGCCACTTGTAAAAGAATGAAACTAGAACACTTTCTTACACCATACACAAAGATAAACTCAAAATGGATCAAAGATCTAAGCATAAGACCAGAAACTATAAAACTCCTAGAGGATAACATAGGCAAAACACTCTCTGACATAAACCAAAGTGGGATCCTCCATGACCCACCTCCCAGAATATTGGAAATAAAAGCATGAATAAACAAATGGGACCTAATTAAAATTAAAAGCTTCTGCACAGCAAAGGAAACTATAAGCAAGGTGAAATGGCAATCTTCAGAATGGGAGAAAATAATAGCCAATGAAGCAACAGACAAACAATTAATCTCAAAAATGTATGGATTTTTTTGACAAACAAAATTTTCATGGCATAGAATCTATGTGGAAATTATATCAGAAAAATATCCATTTATCTTCATCACTTAAATGTGTTGATTTGCATGTTCCTGATGAGCTCTCCTTATAAATAGAAAGGAAACAAACATATTTAGTATGCATTCAGTCTCTTTGTAAATCATCCTACTTGATTTAAACACCTTCTTTCCCCACTGCACTCCCAACTTTTTGCCACAAATAAAAACGTGCAGAGACTGAAGGCTGAATCCAGTAAATCACATGGAGATTTCATTCCCAACGTTTTTTCAGAAAAAAGAATTAGTTGGTAACATTAAAATCAGTAGATTGTACATAAATATACAGACTGCTAACTTGAAAACATGGCCAACTAGCCTGCATCCCAGCATGGTTGAAGAGGAGGAAAGGCTGCTCCCAGTGGTAAGGCCTGTGCTGCCCAGGGTCCAACACGGCCAGCTAGTCCTGGTATCATTTCTCTTGCCTTCTGGGGCCATGAGTTTGTGAGAACTAGACTGCTAGCTCGTGT
The DNA here is from genome assembly GCA_007570785.1 of Antilocapra americana. Taxonomy (NCBI): domain Eukaryota; kingdom Metazoa; phylum Chordata; class Mammalia; order Artiodactyla; family Antilocapridae; genus Antilocapra; species Antilocapra americana. The sequence continues at coordinate 16,059 of ML662462.1, forward strand.
AAGATAAACACTGTTTTTGTCTTGATCAACTTTGTCTTTGAAGCCTCTAAAGCAGAACCTAGCATACAGCTCTTACTTGTACGTTTGTTGGATGATTTAAAATATCTTGTGGATCCAGTTGGCATGTCTTCCAATACTGAAACCATACAATTGAAGTACTTCTCTGCCCTAAATCTTTGATGCAGACTGGCATCATAGGTGCTCCTGATCTCTGCCATTAGACCCACTACCTAAAGCCAATTGTGAGTCCCTGGGCCGTCACTGAAGTCTTCACTTTGCGATTTGACAAATTATCTTCCTAGCAAAATCCTCTCCAATGAAGACAGCAATGCATATCTCATGAATTTGTTAAGAAGATGACACAAAACCAACAATGTCGAGCAAGGCCGTTAGTATCCATTTTTATGATGTTCTTAGCATTTTTTTACTCCAAGTAAGCAAGGTTTTCCATTTTCTTAGATGTCCATGCAGATCAGTTTGATTTTCCAGCCAAGCTTCAAGGAAGAGATTACAGTTGAATTCCCTGCATTTTAAGAAGCTTCAAAGTCCACTCACAAAGGACGATGACGGAGGTAAAGGCTTTATCAAGAGCTTTATATTCATATCAGATCTATTAGTGGCCTAAAGGGGAAAATTAGGGCATGTCAGAGTATATATAACTAAGGGCTCCTGGTCAACACTACCTGCTAAGAACGAAATTTCCCTGAATACCTGAAGCCAGAAAGAAGCATGAAGTGGCTTTTGTTCCTCGAGCTCATGGCCTTCTCAGAGTGCATAATCATGTAAGTATGGGAATTGTAAGCCACATCACCTTCCTTTTTTGAATTTTTCTTTTCATCTGATTATTCTTCCACCCATCAGGTTGAGAAGAGAATGGAATATTTCCCTGATAGTCTTAAAGTTCAACTCTTCCTTATTCATAAGTACCTTGCTATAGGAAGGTAGCAAGGGTCTTGGTGTAGATTTGCATGGTTGCACCACTCTTGGAGTCCAGTCATCTCATGACCTATTGAGAATGGAACTCCTTGCAGTTGTTCAGTGCACAGTCAATGCAGATGTAGATACGGTCCTGTGGAGGACCACTTTTTCTACATTTTATTCAACGTGTCCTCTTTGTTCTCTCTCTGCTTCAGTTGTATATGTCTTTGTCTGCATCTCTGTATCACTATCATTTATCTCTCCATCTCTTTGGACGTCTCTGTGAATGTATTTCTCTCTGTGTTGTTTTCTTTCCTTTTAATTTTTCACTTGTGTCATCCTTCCTTCTCGAGCCAATGAATTTCCTTACTTGTTCCTTATCTCTTGGATTCTTTCAACTCTCTCTTCTCTTTCAACTTGGAGAAAGATTGGGAAAGCTACCTATACACTGTTTTATATCTGACAATCAGTGTGATCACAACTCACAAACCTCTAGCATTTCAAAATTCTCCCTTCTAAAAGAATTAAGAATTCCCCTTCTACCTCCTTCCCTGAGCTTCTGCAAGAAGGATACTTTGGGATGGCAACAGCAATGCTAATAGCTGTCATTTTTGAGACTTCCTATTTATCAGGTACCTTATATCCATCACTTCACTGATCCCCAATGTATTCTATTTGGAGGGTGAAAATTATTACACTCCACCATTTTACCAAGGGACATACTAAGGCCCCGCATGGTCACATGGCTTACCCATGATTACAGAGCAGAACCTGTTTTCCAATCTATGTCTTTCCCATGGTATATGCATAAAATTCTGATCATAATGTGACTCATCGAAATGATTGGAAAATACACAGTGTCATCGCAATGACTGGTATAACTTAATGATAGCTAACTGTTGCTTCTCCTTTGATTTCTATTCCCAATGCTTGGTGAAAGAGTACCTCTAACGAAAGTGAATATCAAGCGAGAAACCCTCAGTGAAAAAAGCTTGCTGAACAATTTCCTGAAGGAACACGCTTATAGACTGCCCCAGATTTCTACTCGTAACTCAAATATAACTTCTGTACCCATGAAGAACGTCATGGATGTGAGTGTGTTGGGAGGAAGGTGCTCCCCCGCTCCCCCTGGTGGTGTGGCCTAGCACTGAGGCTCATCTGCACGTGGCAAGTCAGATGTTGGGGTGGGGTCATCTGCAGAAGACAGGGATACAGGGAACAGGGACCTCATTCCCACAGGAGAAGGCACTCTCATCCTCCATTCTTAGTCTGTAGTGACTAGATCCAGCAATTACCAGGTGCCAGGTAAATATCAATTTCCGTGTCAAAAATATGCCATTAGTTTAAGGGAGATAGTTTTCTGAACTAAATGAGCCAATCAGTTACAGATAAAGGGTAAGCCTTCTCTGATCCAAAGGTAAAGCCAACTGCAAAGTAATTGTGAACCCCCAGGCAGAGGAATTCAACTTCCACAGATGCAACAAACACAGCAGTAAAAATTTACTGAACCCCTATTCCATGTAATGTGATAAGAACCTAATACTGTGATTAATTTTATTAGTTTAGGGAAAAAAAGGGCTCATTTTGTTTTCAAAAAGGCACAGGCCAGCCTGGGAGTGAGGCAAAGAGTAAATACATGTCAAAAGAAAGGGTCAACTGTGTGGTGTTGATTGGATGTGGTTTGAGTTTAGAGGGAGTGAGTCGTGTTGATCACAGAGGACCTCCTTGAGATGAAGGTGCTCAGGTTGGGTTGGGAGAGACTTGAAAACTTGTCAAATGAAGGCACCAGGACTTCCCTGGGGGTCCAATGGTCATGAATCTGGACGTCGAATGCAGGAGGTACTTCTTCTATGCCTGGTCATAGATTTAATATCCTTCATGTGTGCAGTTCAGGAAAAACCATCAAATGCAGGCACCTCTATGAGAAAGATTGTGAGCTGCATGGGGGTTGGAAAGTGATCTCAGCAGACATGTGGCACCCAGAAGGAGGCAGCAGTGTGGAAATCAAGGGGAGCCAGATCTCCACTAATGCACACTTCCTGATCCCTGTAGATCATGTACATTGGTAACATCACCATTGGAACACCCCCTCAGGAATTCCGGGTTATATTTGACTCTGGCTCATCTGACCTGTGGGTGCCCTCCAACTCTTGCTCCAGGCCCTCATGTTGTGAGTACAGACACCCCCAAACCCACCCATCTTTTACTTGTCTGACTCTCCCTTTTTCATCATTGGCACCTGACACTCATGAAAGAATGTCTGACTCATCTGACAGTGTCACTGTCTGACATTCATCTCTTATGTCTGCAGATACACACCTTACCTTCAAGCATCAGGAGTCTTCCACCTACGGGTATACGACCCAACCCTTTGAAATCTTCTATGGATCTGGAAGCGTAAAGGGATATATTGCATATGACACCGTTCGGGTAACGTGTAAACAGAAGCTGAGTCAGGACTGGGAATGGAGTGACCACGGCTATGAATCAGATTCAGGACCACCTGGCAGGACCTGTCCTATACACACTGCCCTAGTGATTGGCCATCCTACCCTCAGGGTCCTGTCCCTGGGGAAACAGCACCTGTGGTGACATACAAACTCCCAGATTATCTAACCCAGAGAGTGCCTAGGGGTGTGGATTTGCAGCTCCTCTGCCCATGAGCAGTTCAAAGTTCATTTTGCTGAGAGCGAGACGAGGGAGGGGAAAGTACCCACTTTTAAATTCTCAGAATGTTCCAGGCACTTTCAGGTAGTAACTGGTTTAATCCTGAAACAACCTCACACAGCAGATACTTTGATTACCTCATAATACAGATGAGGAAACTGAGGTGCAGACAGCAAGGGCTTTGCAGAGGTCACACATGTGGTAAGCAGTGGAGCTGGGCTGGCTTTTCAGAACTGAATTTGCCATGGGGTGTTTGGGGGCAGAACTAACTGAACTGAGTATCCTGGGGGCAGTCAAGTCCTTCCTATAGCCAAGATGGAAAGAAGGAGTACAGAGATGTCAGAGGGGCCTGATAAATAAGTTCTCACTCTAGGGGTCCTTTGAGAGTCTAATAAAACTTATGACCTACCTCCCCCAAAGTACCTAAGTACTTATCCTCTCTCTTTTATTTTCTTTCTCTCATACACACTCATACAAACACACACATATCCCCAAAAGTGAATCCCCCAGGCAGTACCTTCATAAAATCCAGCAAGTAAAGTTGAATTTTTGGCTTCTGTCTTCTTGGGCAGATGCAGAATCCACACAGTACATTACAGTGAATTCAGTCCATTTTTGACATTAGGTCATAGTGATGACAATGAGAAGACTGCTCTGCTCTCTACTCATATTGTCCTGAAGAGGGCACCATTGGGTCCTGTCCTGACTTTTTGTTGCCCCAACTGTAAGAACACTTGAAGCCAATTTGACTCAAGCAGATAATGTGTTTTTAGAGGCACAGATGTGTTAAAATTCACAACCCCTCACAAATGTAATCCAAATTCCTCAGCTTGGTCTAACCCTCTGAGGTCCACTACAGAGACAGACCAACCTCAATTCTTCATGAGGATCTAATGGCAATGCACCCCAGCCCAGTCCTAGCCCTATTTCACAAATCTGTAAGTGGGAATGCTCTTCTCTCCCTCAGATTGGGGAACTTGTAAGTAATGACCAGCCATTTGGTCTAAGCGTGGAGGAGTATGGATTTGACGAGGTACCCTATGATGGCATCTTGGGCTTGAACTACCCCAACAATTCCGCCTTTGGAACCATCCCCGTCTTTGACAACCTGAAGAAGCAAGGTGCCATTTCTGAGCCTGTCTTTGCCTTTTACTTGAGCAGGTAAGTCTGAGCTGGACAAGCCCTCTCTCCAAATTAGCTTAAGATGCTTCAGTGGCAAGAAAATTATAGAACACTTGATACAGAAGTATCCTGAGAGATAATCTAACCCAGGAAAACTATGGCCCCAGGGCCCCAACTGGCTTCACTACTGACCCTTATAAATAAAATTTTATTGGAACACAACTGTGCTCTTGGGCTCAAAAGCAGTGGTTTGGTGTAGGGGGTGAGGGGAGATGAAGACTAATGCAAAGTATCAGGATGTGAGGAGGAAGACAAGGAAACAAGATTTACTTGTGATTTTGAAATGGAAGGGAAGAGAAGGATGATGAAAATCTCTCCTTCCTCACTAGCATTTCACAGGGAGTGCAGACCCAGCTACACAATTTGCAGGAACCAGTACAAAACAAAAATGTGGTACCCATAACAAAAAGGTGGGACTCCTTTTTCAACAAAAGTTGGATTGTGAATTTCAAGACAGGGAGAGCAGAGGTGGGGTCCACTGCTGACTCTGGGGCTCTATGGACAGAACATGTCACAGGCTTGTGGTGTCAATCCTGGGTATGCCTGAACCCACACCTTTAGCACTTTCAGGCCTTGATTTTTTGTTGTGAAACAAGTGGAAGCCAAAACCTTCAGCACACTGTCCTCTGAGGTTATCTCTGAGCACTCAGATTATGGGACATCCAGAACTCTTCCAAAGCTTTGATAGGTGAAGCTCAAGGAAGGTGGCCCAGCTTCTACCCTCCTCTGTGCCACTCTTTAGCCAGTAATTGACCTTGGGCCAGTTCACAATCGCTCATAGCCTCAATTTCTGCATCTGTAAATAGGGACATTATTAGGGCCTTGCTGGGTGGACAAGCACAGCCCTGACAGTGCTGTTCTTACTGTCCTCCAAGGATTGCCCTCTACCTTCTTTCTACAGAAACAAGGAGAAAGGCAGTGTGCTGATGTTGGGTGGCGTGGACCGAGCCTACTACAAGGGACCGCTCCACTGGGTACCAGTGACCCAAGCGGGTAACTGGCATGTACACATGAAACAGTAAGCTTCTCCCTCTGAGGGTCACCCCAAGTGATGCTCCCACACCTGTACACGGACACAAGGCAGACTCACAAATACACTCACAGACATACACCAAACAGACATATATACCATCCACAATGACACATACAGACACACAGACACATGCAAACACAAAGGCAGGCACATATAAACACACAAGCAGGTACATACAACACACACCCAGACATACATTGCATAGGCTGATGGACACACAAGCCAACACACAAAGCCACATACAGATACACACACAAACACAGAAACACACAGTAGAAACCCCCCATGTATTCATAATCGCCCCAGGCCTCCTGACCAGGGCTCTGTCCAGGGTCCTTAACAGGGTCCAGAAAGGCCTGTGCAGCTGCGGGAGGGCTTCAACCTTGAGTGTGAGGCAGGGAACATGGTTAAGGACCCTACACCATGGTGAAAAGAGGATTAGGGTGAATTACCATAGCCTGAACAGAGCTCTGATAAGATGACCTACTGTTCATGCTTGCACGTACTGAGGAGCTCCCAGTTCCTATAAATGTCAGTTTAAAAATAGGGAATGCCCTGAATAAATGGGGAAAACTGGTCTCCTTAGGGAGAAGCAAACCAGCAGTGGAGAGAGGTTGGCCACATTCTTGAGAACTGAAAGTGACTCATAATAAAAGACATCCCACTTACCCTAGCTACCTATTTTTTATCCTAGGCAAACAGTGGAGAAGGTGCTGTAACTGAGAGAACAGGAAGGTGGGACCTAGGAATGGTTGAGAACAAGGGGCAATAGTTGATGGGATTCTGTGTCATACCCTCAGACAAATTCTGACCTATCCTTTGGAGGTCCCTTGGGCTACTCAGGTATCGCCTGACCAGGGCATCAGTGTCTGAGCTGGGTGAGTGAGCAGTGCTGGAGACACCCTCTCCCAGGGCAGCCGGCTCTCCCCCACCCCATGAGAATCTGCTGCTACAGGGAACCTCCTCCTTCACTGTGCATTTGACCCATTTTTTTTTGACACTGGATAGAGCTCTCTGCATGGTCCTCATTCATTATTTTCACAGTCTTCATTCACTCATTCAATAGACAAGCATTGTGCATCCACTGAGGGCCAGGCACCCTAGGGACACAATGAGAATGAAACTTGCCTTCACATCTGAGAAGGCTGAAGTACAAGAAATGCCTCACAGACATGGTGAGTTGTCACTTTGGTACATGCTAGACATGAGGAAGGGTCTACAGAGAATGATCAAGACAGGAGACTGATATACATCAAGGAAAAGACTTCCCTGAAACTATGATGGTTAACTTGGAATCTGGAAGGGGTGAAGAAATTTGCTAGTCAATAGGGAGGGGGATCTTCTAGAAAGGAAAGCCATCTTGCGTCAAGGTACAGAAGAGCCCAGACTCGTGGACTCTGTGGATGAGGGCAAGGGTGGGATGATATGGGAGAATGGCATTGAAACATGTTAATTATCATATGTGTAATCAATCGCCAGCCCAGGACTGATGCTCGGGGCTGGTGCATCGAGATTTCCCTGGGGGAGGGAGGAGGGAGGGAGGAGGGAGGGGGTTCTGGAGGGGGAGCATATGTAAACCCATGGCGATATCATGTCATTGTATGGCAAAACTAATAAAGAAAAAAAAGAAGAAGAAGAGCCTGGCACATTCAAATATTGTATTCAGAGATGTCAAGGAAGGTGTCATGTCAAGAGCAAAGGAAAAGAGTCAGGGCAAGAGAGAATGGGGTGTTCAGGAAACAGTCGGGAAGGAGGCAGCTCTGGGGAGACTCAGAGTGACCCTGATGCTCTTTTTGTCCCACTGTCTCTCAGCGTCTCCATGGAAGGAAAGCTTATTGGTTGTTATCGCGGCTGTGATGCCATTCTGGACACTGGGACATCAGCTATCCAAGGTCCAACAAATCTGGTCAATAACATTCAGAGGCTCATCCGTGCCACGCCCCAGGGTTCCCAGGTGAAGGGTCATGCCACAGGGTCACTCCCAGTCTCCCCACACAGCAAGGATCTCCAGGGCCAACCTCTCTCCTTCTCTCTCTAACAGTATTATGTTTCATGTCTTGCCATCAAAACCCTGCCCGCTCTGATCTTCACCATCAATGGCATCGGCTACCCAGTGTCAGCTCGAAGCTACATCCTCAAGGTGAGGGGACAACCCTGAGGGTTGGTTCTGAAATAGGAACTTGCAGAAACAGCTGATCTGGCTCAGGGAGGAGGGCGCCCTCTGCAGGCCATGTCACACCATGGCAGATGCTCCTGAGGCTCTGTAGCTGGGCCAATGCCTTCCACAAAGCCAACCACTTGTGAGGAAATGTCAGTCTGGGACACTGATCTTCCTGAAGTAGATGTGGAGACACCACCCTGTACTGGCCTGGTATGAATCACAAGGAGAGGGGAACACTAAGGTCCTCAGTTCTAAGAGAACTTTAGTTCAATCAGAACCCTCAGATACATGAGCATGGAAAGTGAGCTCCAGCAATCCATGAAATAGGCCATGTGACAAGGGGAATGGCTGGGGCCAGTCCCAGTGTGCTGTCCGACAAAAAGGATTAACAGTCTGCCTTCCCTTCTCAAAGTTTTCCTGGTTTGGATGATAAAATACATAGTTACTCTAGTCTCAGCTGCATCTTTCCCTTGCTATGGCCAGCCGCCCCTTTGTGAGTTGGAATACCCAACCCCTCTGGGCAGAGGTTGGATTCTAAGGTGACTAAAGGGTGCACAGTAACTGTACAGCCCTGACACAGGGTGGAGGGCTCCCTGTGGGAGTTCAGAGAAGGCTGATGGGCTCAAAGAAGACTTTGAGGAAGAGGGAATTTCAGTAATTCTAACCCCACAGACTCATAGAGCAATAAGGGGGCCTGCTTGTCTCTAGGCAAACCTACACTGGATTTCATGCAAATGGCACCAAAGGGGCTCTGCATGATGGGGCTGGAGCATGGGAGTAACTCACCCTACCATTCCTGGAGTGGCCAAAGAGAGTGCATGTAGGTCCAAGGACTTTCTCCAAAGGGCCTGAGTGAGGACTTAAAGAACGTGTTGTGAGCACTGCTATTAATGTAGTTAACATGCATAACCAGCAATGAGCTGCTTTATAGCACAGGGAAATTTGCTCAATGTTCAGTCGAAGCCTGGATGGGAGGGGTGTCGTTGGGACAAGGATACATGTATATGTATGACTGAGTCACTTCACCCTCCACCTGAAACTCAGAATATTGTTAATCACCTATCCTCGAATACAAAAATGAAGGTTTTTAATAAAGAACAGGTTGTGGGATGAAGAAGAACCATCAATCTCTGCAGAGAAAACAAGAATCAGGAGGCAGTAGCAAAGAAACAGAGAGTGTGAGGAGAACTATGGGACACTGTTGTTGTTGTTTTTTTTTAATTGTATTGAAGTATGACTAATCTTCAGTGTTTCCTTAAGTTCTGCTGCACAGCAAACTGACTCAGTTATACACATATAAAAATATATATTCTTTTTCTTATTCTTTTTCACTACGGTTTATCACTGGATATTGAATATATTTCCACACACTCTCAGTAGGTGTTTGTTGTCTATCATTCCTTTGTGTATTACTTAGTATCTGATGACCCCCTACTCTCCGTCCTCCCCCCACCTCACCCTTCCTTCTGGCAGCCACATGTCTTGGCCCTTTTTGTTTTGGATGAATCCCCACATGCCAAGCTGCTGAGAGAATCACCTGATACTTACCAAAGCAGGGAAATAAAACAAAGACGTATGCTGAGTCTGGATACTGGGGGGAGTCTCAGCTAACTGCTCAGGCTGACGCGTGTGTGTCTCTCTGACTCCCCCAGGATTCTCAAGGCCGCTGCTTTACTGGCATTACAGGAGGATCAGAAATTACTGTAGGCACCAGAGAGACCTGGGTCCTGGGTGACGTCTTCCTGAGGCTGTATTTCTCTGTTTTTGATCGAGGAAATAACAGGATTGGCCTGGCTTGGGCAGCATAAATGCTTGTTTAGGACTTGTTTAGGAATCAATAAGGCTGCTCCAAACACATACTCGCTCACACATAAGGCATTCCTGCCCAGGGATGCTGGTGAACTTTTCATGTAGTGCTCTGCAAACCCTATTCTCAGTAAAAAAAAATAAAAGGTTTCACCCTGAATGGTGCTATAAACACAGGTGCCTCTGTTTGTGTCTGGGTGGTATATAATGATCAGGAAGGATCTGGTGCCAAGTCTGAGGCACAATTGAGAGGAGTCAAATTCCAACTGGCTTGAAGGAAAAGGGGGACTTATTGGAAGGTTTCTGGGCATTTGGGACTCAGGAACGAGAGGAGATCCAAAAATCTCAGGGACTGGACCCAAGAAATTGGAAGTCATCAGTTTTCTCTTCCTCATCCTTGCTCTTTCCCTTCTCTCTTCTTTGATTGTCTTAGTCTGACAGCTTTCTTCCCTTAGGCTTCTACACCTAGCGAGGGCATCCAGAGCTACCTGCCCTAGGGTTTTATATCCTGAAGTCATCTAACCCATAATAAAAGAAGCTCAAAGTCATCAGAGCTCAAGGGAGTGCTCTGCTTGGCCCACCTCAGGTCACATGCCCAGCTGGATGCCAACCATCCTGGCAATGCCATGTCAACATGAGACCAACCATCCTGGCAGGACCATGGGGTCAACTGGAGAGCAACCATCCTGGCAGGGCCATGGGGTCAACTGGAGACCAACCATCCTGGCATGGCCATGGGGTCAACTGGAGACCAACCATCCTGGCAGGGCCATGGGTCAACTGGAGACCAACCATCCTGGCAGGGACATGAGGCCAACTAGACACCAAACATCCTGGCAGGGACATGGGGTCAAATGGAGACCAACCATCCTGGCAGGGCCATGGTTTCCTATGATTGGCTTTACATGGTCACGTGGCCCTGACCAAACAGCACACATGATTGTCAGTTTCCTACAGAACCCCATGACTGGAGCTGGGTGATGTAGCCTCATCAGTAGTGGCTGGAGGATGGTCTAGACCATGGAAGAGTTTATGACTCTTCCACCACCTACTCCACCACCTCCTCATTCAGAGGAATTATAAGGGGTAATGGAAATTATCTAATCAACCCATCTCATGTGAACATTGGCAGTGGGCTTCTGCGTCAGGGGTTCTGTGTGAGTCCATCATACTGAAAGGGGGTGTTTGTGCCCCACACCCCAGTCACCAGCTCCCTGCCAAACACTCCTTCCGTGTCCTGTCCAGTCCCACTTGTCAAGTGATGGCCCCTGTAGATCCCTGAGCCATTCTCCTGCAGGGCCCAAATTCCCCTTCCTTGGCTTCTAATGCTGATGGGGAGAATGCAACTCATATATTGGGGCACCTCGTGTACACAGAGGCTTCAGCTTTTCTGAGCTTCCTCCAGGGGTGATGCTATAAAACATTTGGTGGGAGCTGCCATGGTTAGGCACTTTTGGAGTGAAAGCATCGGTTATTCTCACCTGAACATGCTTGGCAGAGGCCTCATCTGGGACAGCAGGGGTTAGAGATTGATTACTTTTAGGATTGATTGGTTTCATTTCCTTGTTCTAAAAGGGACTCTCAAGAATCTTCTCCAGCACCACTATTCAAAAACACTAATTCTTAGGTGCTCCCCATTCTATAATCTCACATCTGTACAAGACTATTGGAAAAAGCCATAGCTTTGGCACCTCAGACATTTGTCAGCCACTTGATGTCTCTGCTTTTAAATATATAGTCCAGGTTTGTCATAGCTTTATTTCCAAGGAGCAAGTTTTTTTCCTTTTAATTTCCAGGCTGTGGTCAAGGCCCATTGTGATTTTGGAGCCCAAGAAAATAAAATCTGCCAACGTTTCCAATTTTCCTCCATTTTTTGCCATGAAGTGATGGAACTGAGTGCCATGATCTTAGTTTTTTGAATGTTGAATTTTAAGACACCTTTTTCCTTTTCTCTTTCACCCTCATCAAGAGGCTCTTTGTTCCTCTTCCATTTCTGCCACTAGGGTGGTAACATCTTCATTTCTGCTGTTGTTATTTCCCTCAGTAATCTTGATTCCAGCTTGAGATTATCCAGTCCAGCACTTCGAATGATGTGTCCTTAGTTCAGTTCAGTGACTCATTTGTGTCCGACTCCTTACAACCCCATGAACTACAGCACTCCATGCTTGCCTGTCCATCACCAACTCCCAGAATCTACTGAAAGTCATGTCTATCGAATCGCTGATGCTATCCAACCATCTCATCCTCAGTCATCCCCTTCTCCTATTGCCTTCAATCTTTCTCAGCATCAGGGTCTTTTCCAATGAGTCAGTTATTCCCATCATGCAATCAAAGTAAAGGAGTTTCAGAATCAGTATAAGTCCTTACAATTAATATTCAGGATTGATTACATTTAGGAATGACAAGTTGGTCTCTTTGCTACTTCAAGAGTATTCTCCAACATTGCAATTCAAAAACATCAATTTTTCAGTGCTCAGCCTTTTTTATAGTCCATCTCTCACATTCATACATGATTATTAGAAAAAAAAAACATAGCTTTGACTACATAGACCTTTATCAGCAATGTAATGTTTCTGCTTTTTAATATGCTGTCTAGGTTGGTCATAGCTTTTCTTTCAAGAAGTAAGTGTCTTGTAATTTTATGGCAGCCGTACCCATCTGCAGTGATTCTGCAACCCAAGAAAATAAAGTCTGCCACTGTTTCCACTGTTTCCCCATCTATTTGCCATGAAGTAATGGGCCAGATGCCATGATCTTAGTTTTCTGAATGTTGAGTTTTAAGTCAGCTTTTTCACTCTCCTCTTTCACTTTCTTCGAGAGGCTCCTTAGTTCCTCCTTGCTTTCTGCCATAAGGGTGGTGTCATCTGTGTATCGGAGGTTATTGATATTTCTCCAGCAATCTTGATTCCAGCTTGTGCTTCATCCAGTCAGGCATTTCACATGATGTACTCTGCAAATAAGTTAAATAAGCAGGGTGACAATATACAGACTTGACGTACTCCTTTCCCAATTTGGAACCAGTCTGGTTTTCCATGTCTGGTTCTAATTGTTATTTCTTGACTTGCATACAGATTTCTCAGGAGGCTGGTAAGGTGGTTTGGTATTCCCACCTCTTGAAGAATTTTCCAGTTTGTTGTGATCTACACAGTCAAAGACTTTGGCTCAATCAAGAAAGCAAAGGAAGATGTTTTTCTGGAATTCTCTTGCTTTTTCTATCATCCAATGGATGTTGGCAATTTGATATCTGGTTCCTCTGCCTTTTCTAAATTCAGCTTGAACTTCTGAAAGTTCATATTCACGTACTGTTGAAGCCTAGCTTCTAGAATTTTGAGCATAACTTTGCTAGCATGTGAGATGAGTAAATTGCTAGGGCACTTCTTTCACATTGTCCTTGGAGAATTTTCAGTATGACTTTGCTAGCTTTGAGATGAGTGAAATTGAGAGGGAAGTTCTTAAACATTGCCCTTCTTAGGGATTGGAATGAAACTGGCCTTTTCTAGTCCTGTAGCCACTGCTGAGTTTTCCAAATTTCTTAGCATATTGAATGCAGTACTCTACCAGCATCATCTTTAATGATCTGAAGTAGCTTAACTGGATTTCTATCGCATCCACTTGCCTCGCTAGTAGTGATGCTTCTTAAGGCCCATTGACTTCACATTCCATGATGTGTGGGGCTGGGGAAATGATCACACCATTGTGGTTATCTGGAGCATGAACATCGTTTTTGTATAGTTCTTATGTGTATTCTTTCCACCTCTTCTTAATATCCTCTGTTTCTGTAAATCCATATGTTTTCTGTCCTTTATTGTGCCCATGATTGCATGAATGTTTCTTTGGAATCTCTAATTTTCTTGTCCTTCATATTGGGTACAAAACAGACTGACAAATAAACCTCGTCGTGCTCCTTTCCCAATTTTGCATCATTCAGCTGCTGTTCCATGTCTGGTTTTAACTGTCACTTTTTGAACCGCATACAGATTTTTCAGGAAACAGGTAAGTGATCTAGGACTCCCACTTATTTAAGTAAATTTCACAGTTGGTTGTGGTCCACACAGTGACAGGCTTTAACATATTCAGTGAAGCAGATGTAGATATTTTTCTGAAATTCCCTTACTCTCTGTATGATCCAAAGAATGTTGGCAATTTAATCTCTGGTTCCTCCATCTTTTCTTTTCTTTTTCTTTTTTTTTATTGTTTTTTCCATACAATGCCATGATATCACCATGGGTTTACATTCCTCCATCTTTTCTTATTCCAGCTTCTACATCGGGAATCTCTCAGTTCATGTACTGTTGAAGCTTAGCGTGAAGAATTTTGTGCATTACCTTTTAGCATGTGAGATGAGCACAATTGTTTGGTAGTTTGAAAATTCTTTGGAATGACCATTGTTAGAGACTGGAATAAATGATGACCTTTTCCAGGGCTGTGGCCACTGTTGAGTTTTCCAAATTTGCTGACATACTGAGTGCAGCACCATCTCTTTATAGCAACATGTCTTAGGAGTTTTAACAGTTCAGCTGGAATTCCATCACCTCCACTAACTTGTTCTGAATAATGCTTCATACGCGCCCCTTGACTTCATACTCGAGGATGTCTTGCTTTACATGAGGGACCCCAGCATCATGTCTATCTGAGTCATTACGATCGTTTTTGTATAGTTCTTCTGTGTATTCTTGCCGCCTTGTCATAATCTCTCCTGCTTCTGGTAGATTCTTACCTTTTCTGTCTTTTGTGTCCATCACTCCATGAAATATTACTGTGGTATCTCCAATTTTCTTGAAGAGATCTCTAGGCTTTACAGTTCCATTGTTTTCCTCTATTCCTAAACTTTCTTATATCTCGTTGCTATCCTCTGCTCGTCTGCACTCCGTTAGGTATATCTTTCCCTTTCTCATTTGACTTTGACTTGTCTTCTTTTTTCACCTATTTGTAAGCCCTCCACAGACAACCACTTTGACTTCTGGCATTACTTTTTCTTCGGGATGGTTGTGGTCAAAACCTCCTGTACAATGTTGCAAACTCCATCCACAGGTCTTTAGGCACTCTGCCTACCAGATCTAATCCCTTGAATCTCTTTGTCACCTCCATTATATAATCAAAAGGGGTTAGGTCATACCTGAATGTTCTAGTGGTTTTCTTTACTTTCTTAAATTTAAACCTGAATAGTGCTTGCTTCTGCCTAACAGTTAGTGATAGATCACCTCTGTCCACGTGCAGTAGGTGTGGAGTAAAAATACACAGTTAGAGGACTGTGTTTGTGCTTGGCTTTTCGCATGCTTAGCTGTGTAACCTTGATCAATCCACTTAACCTCAATTTCCTTGTCTGGAAAATGGGCACCATGATGATAATTCCACCTTTTGGACTATGTGTGCGCATGCAAGTGGTCCAGAGAGGCTTTCTTAGTTCCTGACTCTGAAAGAAATATGAATTATTCTGCCTCCTGGAAGGGGGAGATCTTTCATTTAGAGGTTATGGCTGCCATCCTCAGAACTACATGTTGAGTCAATAAAAATAACATCAATTTCTGCACCATGACACAGAACTCTGATTGAGCTGATGTGCTGGGAGCCATCAGGATGCCCCCTCACTCGGATGACAAAGTCACGAGACTGAGAAGGAAACTGCAAAGTGGATTTTCCTTCGAGGCATCCCAAGGGAAGGCCCCTCCTGGTATTTTTCTTGGGAAGTTCTGTTGATGCTCATCTGTTTATGTTTTAGTTCATCTCAGATCAGTCCCAGTTAGAAAAAATTCATCCTGAGATAACTCCCTCAGACCATATTTCCCTCAGAGGATCCAGGAAGGCAGATTCTCTTTCCCGAGGACTAAGGAGGAATAAGGGACATTTAAATAGATTACTATACCTCCTACTAGTTACTGGGGAGTTACCAAGAGTTCTCTGGGGGTCATAGCAAAGCCACCACCAGAAGGGCTCGTACTTGGGTCACCTTTCCACATCCCACTCCCCCGACCACTCCACGGAGGAGGCTCCTTTCCTTGGAAAAACCAGACTGGAATGGGATTTAGGAATGCTCATGACCGTGGCCAGCATAGTTGGAGACACTGATTGCTTTAGGGTAGTGTAGACATAGGAATTCCTTTTAGTAGTTGTAAGGTTAATAGGGTTTCACTGTTAAAGCAGTGCTGCTAAACTGTCTCTTTGTCTTCTTTTCTCTTTCCTTTTAAAAACCAAAATAGGTTAATAGAATAAAACAGTTTCAAGCTTAAGCCCCTCTTTCTAGCTTCTACATAGTTGCACATTGTCAGGGAACATTTGGCAGGAGGCTTCCTATGTGCTGTTTTTTGATGTCCCTTATCAAGCCCTGAATATTCAGAGATGAGTGGAGAGGCACACCTTTCCTGGGGACAAAAGAAATGCATATATTCTTAAAGCAAAGTAACCATTTAGAGCCTTCTTCCCTCTCGGATATGGAAAGTGAGTTTTTACAACCCCCTCTCTTTGAGACAGATTCTAGCCCTATGTTTCCTGGATAAGTTGCAAGATTTTTATCTTTGCTGACAGGGCCATAATAGCACCTAATAAGGGAAATGTAACCTTTCTATTTAGATTGATGTACTTATCTGAAGTATGCTAGAGACAGTCAAATGGTAAACATACTATTGTTAAGTCTAATTATGCAGAAATCCAACCTTTTGCAAGGAAAATGAGCTTAATGTTAAAGTTAATGATGGTAGGCAGAAAACAAAAGATTGCATAGACTAGTTGTGATGTAATGGGGATTTTTTTTTGGCTATAAAAAATGTAAACTAACAAAAATAGAGTGAGAGACTTCTCCATCACCCCAAAACTAACAGCAATAAAGAGAGACTTCTTCATCACCACACATCGACTCAGCTCAGTTCTTCCGCCGACGCCACTCATCCCTCAAGACCCCCGGACCCTGCCGGGGCTGGACCCCGGCACTGATGTTTCTTTTTTAGTGCTCCAACAGGAGCTAAAATACTGGCTCAGATTACTCCCGTCCTCAGCCTTAGCAGTCAGCCTTTTCTTGCCAACTATTTCTAGTCTGAAATCACACTGCAAGGAGAATTGTAAAGACTTCTGTTCTCTTGACAGTTTCCCACATCTCTAGTGTAGCACAAGAAGCGTGGTATTATGGCTACCTGCACTGTCCAATTTCAACCTCTTAAATGGAACTGCCCCATTCAGTCCCTCATGTCTAAAACATCTGCAGATGCCTTATAAATCTTTCTATGCTTGCGGTTTAAGGAAGAAATATGTGTGGATCTGATCTAGTTTTCTTTTCTAAGGATATTCCCAGTCATGAAATGAAGTAACCAGACTTTCAGGCATCTAACTGTACACAGGACTGACCAAAGTGAACCACCCATCATGCATTTCTCGCTTGCCTCAAAACACCATTAGAAGAGATCCACCACAAAGAAAAAAAAAAAAAAACTCATACATTGGCAAGTACACTCCAAAAGGGAGACTTTTTCTCTGGATTCATTTTCCACCCAGTGCAGAATGTCTTCCATGAGCCTGCCACCCAGCAGCTGGTCACCTTGTTTTTGAAGACTCTGTCCCCCAGGTCTCTTCCACATCCCCCAACAAAATCTAGAGAACAAACTCAGTCAAAGCTTTCAGTCCTGCAGAAAAGTTTTTCTTTGTTATTTAAACGTTGGTAACACATTCAAAATCGTGTGCTCCTTAGCTTGCAATTGAAGAACTTGCATCAGAACCCAGCAGTCTCCATTTGCTTCTAAATCTTTCCCCACTCCCACCAAACACCAGCTTCTCTGGATCCTGTGTTCTCGTTCCTATTCTTCAGTAGCTAAGTCAAGTCTGACTCTTTGTGATTATTTGGACCTCAACAAGCCAGGCTTCCCTGTTCTTCACTATTTCCCAGAGTTTCCTCAAACTCATGTTCACTGAGTCGGTGATATCATCCCACCATCTCATTCTGTCATCCGCTTTTCTTCATTCTCATAATATTTCCCAGCATCACTGTCTCTTCCAATGACCTGACTCTTCACACCAGGTGGCCTAGTTATTGGAACTTCATCTGCAGCATCAGTTCTTTTGTTAAATTTTGTTTTACTACTTCCAAAACAAAACTAATGCTTCCATCACATAACAATATTGGGCATTGATAAAGTTTAAGAGAACTGGCATCTTGTTCTCTGGGAGCTCGCAACACTGCCGCCTTGCCTTTTTTCTTACCATTCCCTCCACCTGGCTTAGAATTTCTTCCCTAACTTCTCCAAATACGGCACAACTGCACTCATCTCAAACACTGTTAAAGTAATGATCAAAATTCTCCAAGCCAGGCTTCAGCAATACGTGAATCATGAACTTCCATATGTTCAAGCTGGTTTTAGAAAGGGCTGAGGAACCATAGATCAAATTGCCAACATCAGCTGGTTTTATCCAAAAAGCAAGAGAGTTTCAGAAAAACATCTACTTCTGCTTTATTGACTATGACAAAGCTATTGACTGTGTGGATCACAATAAACTGTGGAAAATTCCTAAAGAGATGGGAATACCAGACCATCTGATCTGTCTCTTGAGAAACCTCTATGCACGTCAGGAAGCAGCAGTTAGAACTGGACATGGAACAACAGACTGGTTCCAAATGGGAAAAGGAGTATGTCAAGCCTGTATATAGTCATCCTACTTATTTAACTTATATGCAGAGTACATCATGAGAAACGCTGGGCTGGAAGAAGCACAAGCTGGAATCAACATTGCTGGGAGAAATATCAATAATCTCAGAAATGCAGACGACACCACTCTTATGGCAGAAAGTGAAATGGAACTAAAAAGCCTCTTGATGAAAGTGAAAGAGGAGAGTCAAAAGTTGGCTTAAAGCTCAACATTCAGAAAACTAAGATCATGGTATCTGGTCCCATCACTTCATGGGAAATAGATGGAGAAACAGTGGAAACAGTGTCAGACTTTATTTTGGGGGGCTCCAAAAATCACTGTAGATGGTGATTGCGGCCATGAAATCAAAAGACGCTTACCCCTTGGAAGGAAAGTTATGAGCAACCTAGATAGCATATTTAAAAGCAGAGACATTACTTTGCCCACAAAGGTCCATCTAGTCAAGGCTATGGTTTTTCCAGTAGTCATGTATGGATATGAGAGTTTGATGATGAAAAAGGCTGAGCACCAAAGAATCGATGCATTTGAACTATGGTGTTGGAGAAGACTCTGAGAGTCCCTTGGACTGCAAGGAGATCCAACCAGTCCATCCTAAAGGAGATCAGTCCTGGGTGTTCATTGGAAGGACTGATGTTGAAGCTGAAACTCCAATACTTTGGCCACCTCATGTGAAGAATTGACTCACTGGAAAAGCCCCTGATGTTTGGAAGGATTGGGGGCAGGAGGAGAAGGGGATGACAGAGGATGAGATGGCTGGATAACACTACCAACTCGATGGACATGGGTTTGGGTAGATTCCGGAAGTTGGTGAGACATGGAGGCCTGGCATGCTCCAGTTCATGGGGTTGTAAAGAGTTGGACCTGACTGAGCAACTGAACTGAATTGAACTGAACTAAACCTTCTCCAGCTTGAAAAGGCCTGCCAACCCATCATTGTCAGCTATCAAGGAATTGTTCTTTCCTCCTTCCCCAAATACTTCTTCCTGTTCCCCAATGGACATCTGTACATACCATGTAGCAATGATTATGTAGGAATTCAGCAAGATGGGGGCTCCCCAAGGATCCATCACATGTTCCCCATCATGTCTGCACCCCTTTAAGTAGGTCTATGCCCAACAGGCACAGGGTGCTCAGTGAGTGCAGCCTCTGTTTTGGCAGAAAGAGGGGAGCAAAGGCTCCCGGAACAACTCCGAACTAGACAAAATAAGTGAAACAGCAGTTCTTAGTACATCAAACATTAAGCAGCTGAGAATGAATTCCCGAGAGGGTGGAGCAATCAAGGTGAGCTCTACAATTGTTCCAACTCTAGATAACACATAGCACAGGGTGGGTGCATGCAGGCAGATATAAATAGTCTTCCCAAGAAAGAGTTGGGACTCTAGAGTTCACAGGAGAGAGCTACACATAGAAACCTGTGGCAGTCTGCAGGAGATACCCCTCCAGTTTTCAGTTGATAGTATTGGTTATAATTAGAGGGAACAATAATTGAGTTTAAAACTGAGCCAAAGCTAATTGTGTGCCCACCCACCAGAATAGAAATTACTCAACTCACAGGACGTTAGTAGGGGATGGAAGACAATATTGCCTTTTGACTGGGGAAAATTAAACCTGGTATAAAGGCTGGTCTCATCTCACATAACAAAGCAGATAAGAAAGCCTTCAAAAATACCATTGTTTCCACGAAATTAACAGTGGCCAAAAACAGTGCCAAAATACTTATCAAGATTGAAAAATATCTAGCATCAGACAGGGTAAAATTTATAGCACTCAACATCCAATTTAAAAAAAAAAAAAAAAAAGAAAAGAATCCATCTGCCAATGCAGGGGACACAGGTTGGATTCCTGGTCCAGGAAGATCCCATATACCTCAGAGTGAGGAAGCCTGTGCTCCACAACTACTGAGCCCACTCTCCTAATGTCCATGCTCCAGCAGAAGTCACTGCAATAAGGAGCCATCTCCCCACAATTAGAGAAAGACTGTGTACTGCAACAAAGACCCACCACAACCAAAAATAAATTTAAAAATTTTAGAAGTACTAATTTAGGGGGGGGGGGGAAAGAGGCTCTCATCTGAGTAGTAATGCAGTGATTAAGTCTTAGATCAAGTGTTGGAGGAAGTAAAGGAAAGGGGAAGATTTTAGGAGCACTGTTTAAAAGTGTCGGGGATTGGAAGTCAAGGGCAGTGTTCCTTGACTGACTCATATACAGGGAAAAGAGAAGAGATTGGTGGTAGAACTTCTTGAAACAGGAAAGTCAAAATGTTATCACAGTATTTTGAGATCTCAGACTTGGGCATAAATGTACATGACAGAATCTGCATATATTCTGGGTTGATTAATGTTAGCATAATAAAATTGTTATGAATCTACTTCAGTTAAGATAAGCATTTATAAATCAACTATATTCCAATAAAAGTGCTTAACAGGCAAAAAAATTAAAATTAAATAAAATTTCTGCACAAACTGTGAATGATTTGTCCTAATTCCATCATAATATTAAAAATTAATTGATTTCCAATTAAGACAAATTCAGTTTAGTTCAGACACTCAGTCTTGTGTCTGACTTTTTGCAATTCCTTGAACTGAGGCAGATCAGGCCTCTGTGTTCATCATCAACTCCTGGCATTTGCTCAAACTCATATCCATGGAGTCAGTGATCACATCTAACCATCTCATCCTCTGCTGTCTCCTCCTTCTCCTGCCTTCAATCTTTCCAAATATCAGGGACTTTTCCAATGAGTCAGTTCTTTTCATCAGGTGGCAAAATTATTGCAGCTTCAGCATCAGTCATTAGAAGGTGTATTTGGGACTGATTCCCTTTAGGATTGACTGATTAGACCTCCTTCCAGGCCAAAGGACTCTCAAGAGTCTTGTCCAACACCATAGTTCAAAAGCATCATTTCTTTGGCACTCAGCTTTCTTTATGGTACAATTCTCACATCCATACATGGTTAACAGAAAAATGATAGCTTTGACTAGATGGATCTTTGTCAGCAAAGTAACATCTCTACTTATTTTATGCTCTCTAGGTTTGTCATAATTTTTATTTGAAGGAGCAAGAGTCTTTTAATTTCATGGTTGCAATCACTATGTGCAGTGATTTTGGAGCCCCCCAAAATAAAGTCTTTCACTGTTTTCATTGTTTCCTTATCTATTTGCCATGAAGTGATGACGTGATCTAAGGTTTATGAATGCTGAGTTTTAAGCCAATGTTTTCACTCTCCTCTTTCACTTTCATCAAGAGGCTCTTTAGTTCTTTGCTTTCTGCCATAGGGCTGGTGTTATCTGTGTATCTGAGGTTATTGATATTTCTACCAGCCATCTTGATTGCAGCTTGTGCTTCATCTAGCTGGGCATTTCCCCTGATGTATTATATATAGAAGTGAAATAAACAGTGTGACAAAATACAACTTTGGCATATTCTTCCAAATTTGGAACCAGTCTGGTTCTAATTGTTGCTTCTTGACCTACATATAGGTTTCTCAGGAGGCAGTTAAGATGGCCTGGTATTCTCATTTCCTTAAAAATTTTGCAGAGTTTGTTGTGATCCACACAGTCAATGGCTTTAGCAAAGTCAATGAATAAGTAGATGTTTTTCAGGAATTTTCTTGCTTTTTCTAAGATCCAATGATGTTAACATTTTGATGCCTTGTTCCTTTGCCTTTTCTACATCCAACTTGAATATCTGGATGTTCTCGGTTCATGTACTGTGAAGCTTATTTTGGAGAACTTTGAATATTACTTTGCTAGTGTGTGAGATGAGTGAAATTATACAGCACTTTGAATGTTGTTTGGCCCTACTTTTCCTTGATTTGGAATGAAAACTGACCTTTTCCAGTCCTGTGGCCACTGTTGAGTATTCCAGGTTTGCTGGCATATTGAGTAGTAAGTGAACTCTCAGTTGTCTCTGATTCTTTAAGACCCCATGGACTATAGTGTTCATGTAATACTACAGTCCAGAATACTAGAGTGGGGAGTGGTTCTCTTTTTTGGGAGATCTTCCAAGCCAAGCAGTTGAACTCAGGTGTCCTGCATTGCAAGTGGATTTTTTAGCTATTGAGGTGCCAGGGAAGTAGGATAGCTTCTCCGAAATAGCTCAAGTTTTATTTAATTTATTACTTATTAAGATAAATAAGTAAATTTTAAAAGAAAAAATCCAGATGTGTAAAGAAGTAAAAGAATATTAAGAATGAGGTAAAAATCAATTAGTGGAAACACACTTAAAATATAGATTACAGCATTAGCAGGGAAGAAAACTAAAATCTTATTTCATCCTTCTGGGTCATACTGGTGCTCTAGCCTTGAGCACCCTGTATCATGCATCAAACCTGTGCTGGCGATTCATTTCACATATGAGAATTTACATGATTCAATGCCATTCCCCCATATCATCTCACTAAGAGGGATGTAATCAGGAGGGAGGTGTGAGGAGGTGTTCTGGAAAGGGAACACATATACACACATGGTGGATTTTTTTCAATGTATGGTAAAAAAAAAATACTATTTTAAAGTAAAAATAAAAATAAATAGAGTTTCTGTGGCTGATATTTAAAAAATAACTTCAGTTGTAATCATTTTATTCATTAGCTAAAGAATATTGAGCGTGTTAAATAGATGAACTTAAAAGAGTAAAAGAAAGACTTTGGGAAAAAATTAATTGTGCATCAGAGAGCTTTGAAACAACTTTAATAATACCAAAATACATGTTACTGGAACGTATATAACAGGAAGTGAAAGACAGGAGAAAAGAGAAAAGAACTGCAAAATTGCTGGCTGAAATTTTTCCATAAATGCTGAAAAATTAAACCCATAAACACAAAACTCAAGTACAACTTCACAAAGACATATCATAATTTATCATTTAAAACTATCAACCAGAGAAATGTAGCCAGAAGGAAAAATACACACAGAAGAACAAAAATAAGAATGACAACAGATTAAACATATGACACAATGTTAGCCAGAAGACACTGGTACCACATCTTAAAATACTGAAAAATATATAACTGACTCAGAATTCTATACATAAGAAAAACACATGTCAAAAAGAAGATACAATACTTTCTCACGCATACAACAACTTCAAGACTTCATCACCACCAACAGACCAATGTAACAAGAAACAATTTCTCAAAGGCCACAAGTCAGAAGGAATTTTAAAGGAAGTGGAAATCTGGATCTACAGGGGGAAGAAACAGTACCTCAAAAGATAAACAAGCAATTTATATTAAGAGGTAAATATAGGGACTTTCCTGGTGTCCCAGTAGTTAAGGATGTGCTTTGCAATGCAGGAGATGCTGGTTTATTCCTTTGCCAGTGAACTAGGGTCTCACATGTCACTGAGTAACTAATGCCTGCATGCCTCAAATAGAGTTTACATGCTGCAAGTACTGAGCTTGCCCTCCTCACATAGAGAGTCCCTACCACAACGAAGATCCTGCATGCCACACTAAGAACCAACACTGTCAAAGGAATTATACATAAATACATTTTAAATAAAAGAGCTTTTACTTTCCAATTAACTGCTTTAGAAAATAATTGACTGTATGAAACAAGGATAGTAACAATGTATTGTGTGATTTATATCAGATGTAGAAGTGAACTGTTTAACAAAAATAGCAAAAAGTGCAGGATGGAGGAAATGAGAGTATAGTATGATTAGGTTCTTATTCTACATGTAAAGGTACAAAAGATCACTTGGTAGACTGTGGGTGTTAAAGAGGCATTCCATGAATCTTAAACCTACCATTTAAAAGAAGAGTTACAGCTATTAAAGTAAAGGGAATCATAAAAATTACTCAGTTACAAAGAAACCAATGATAAAAACAGAAATGGGGAGAAAGAACATGGGACATATTGAAAATAAACAGCACAATGATAGAATTAAACCCGACTAGAGTTAACTCTTCACATGTGCACCCAGATTGAAGATATAACCCAGGCCCCAGATGACAGCAGATCTGCATACATCTGCATACATGTTTCTACAGCAGAAACAGAGCCAGCCAGGCCCTAGGGCTCCATGTCATGGGCAAAGAAGAGCCCCGAAGTTTATATGGAACAGTAAGTTAGAAGATTTCAATCATACAAAGTACATCCTCTGTTTATAAAGAAATTGCATTAGAAATCAATGTTCACTGGACAGAAAGAGGAATAAAGTGATAGCATAGTGCCGACCTTCCTTCTTTTACTACTCTAATTCTGCCCAGGAGGGAGCAGATAAATTGACAGGACTGAAATCTATTCAATATTAGATTAGACATACTTGACCTGGGATACATTTTTGCTTTTCATGGTTCATTCTCTTCTCTCCTCCCCTATCTGGCTCATCCTAAGCCACAGGGGCTGCTCTTCTAAACCACAGATCAATCCCTACAAACAAATCAGGATGGTATTTGCTAGGTCTTTCACTTAAACCTTTGAAAACTTGTTTCTTCCTATTTGTACTTCTGGTTCTTTTCAGCCAACCCTGGATCTTGTCCCATCTCCTGGGATCCTGACTCTCTGTCTCTTGCAGCAATGTTCCCAAGCACTGGGCCTTGATTATACCCAATGACATTCATAATCAGGCTGGTCATAGTACAAGCAAAAAGAGAAAGAGAACACAGCTACTAACTCTTCTTTTGTTCACTTATTCCATATACATTCAGAGAGCACCTATATAGCAAGTCTGTTACTTATACACTTTCAAGTTGAAAAGTTTCAAAGACATAAAAGTTCTTTTGCACGCCCAATCACATCACTTTGTTCACAGGTCTGGCATACATTATTTTGCTTACATCTCTGACATGTGATCGGGTTCTTGCGTACTTTACTGTACAGAAATGTATGGAGTAGTACAGTGTCTTTAATTCAAGCCTACACTAGAGATCTCTTCAAGAAAACTAGAGATACGGAGGGAACATTTCATGCAAACATGGGCACAATAAAGGAGAGAAATGTTATGGACGTAACAGAAGCAGAAGACATTAAGAAAAGGGGGCAAGAATGCACAAAAGAGCTGTACAAAAAGACCTTCATGACCCAGATAACCACAATGGCGTGATCACTCACCTTGAGCTAGACATCCTGGAATTTGAAGTCAAAGGAGCCTTAGGAAACATTGCTACGATCAAAGCTAGTCCAGGTGACGGAGTTTCAGCTGAAATGTTTCAAGTCCTAACAGAAGATTCTGTGAAAGTGCTGCACTTAGTGTGCCAGCGAATCTGGGAAACTCAGTAGTGGCCACAGCACTGGAAAAGTCAGTTTTCATTCCAATCCCAAAGAAAGGCAGTGCCAAAGAATGTTCAAACTACCACACAATTGCCCTCATCTCACATGCTAGCAAAGTAATACTTAAAATTCTCCAAGCCAGATTTCAACAGCACGTGAATCATGAATTACAGATGTTCAAGTTGGATTTAGAAAACGCAGAGGAACCAGATATCAAATTGCCAACATTCACTGGATCATTGAAAAAGCAAGAGAGTTTCAGAAAAACATCTACTTTTACTTTCTTGGCTACCCCCAAAGCCTTTGACTGTGTGGACAACAACAAGCTATGGAAAATTCTTAAAGAGATGGGACTACTAGACCAATGTACCTACCTCCTGAGATATCTGTTTGCATGTAAAGATTAGAACAGAACATGAACAACAGACTAGTAACAAATATGAATAGTACATCAAGGCTGTATATATTCAAACTGCTTATTTAAATTATATGCAGAATACATCATGTGTAATGACAGTCCTGATTAACCATGAACTGGAATCAAGACTGCCAGGAGAAACATCAATAACCTCATATATGCAGATGACACCATCCTTATGGAAGAATGTGAAGAAAAACTAAAGAGTTTCTTGAATGAAAGTGAAAGAGGAAAGTGAAAAAGTTGGCTTAAAGCTCAACATTCAGAAAACTAAGATCATGGCATTTGGTCCCATCACTTCATGGCAAATAGATGGGGAAACAATGGAAACAGAGAGAAACTTTATTTTGGGGAGCTCCAAAATCACTGCAGATGATGACTGCAGACATGCAATTAGAAGACAATTGCTTCTTGGAAGAAAAGCTATAATCAATCGAGATAGCATATTAAAAAGTAGAGATACGGAGGGGAACTAAGATGGCGGAGGAATAGGACTGGGAGAACACTCTCTCCCCAGTAAATATACCAAAAGAACTTTTAAAGGCCGAGCAAACTCCAAAAAACAGGAACTGAATGCTGGCAGAGGACATCGGGCATCTGGAGGGGCGACCCATTGCCGATGTGAGGAGGTAGGACAAAACAAAGAAAAGAAAAAAAAAGTAGAGGGAGAGACAAAGAGCTGGGGACGGGTTCCGTCCTGGAAGGGGAGTCTGGAATAAAGAGGAAAAAAAAAAAAGAGGAGAAAGGTTTCCGAATACCAGAGAGCATTCTCTCTGGCAGATCTGCGGTGGATCTTGGAGAGCAATATAGCTGAGAGTAAAAGCAGATTAATAGCTAAGCCCTGCAAGGTTCGTATCTGGCTACAAGGCACAGCCAGCGACAGGGCGCCCCACGCCCCACCCCCCACTAGCCGAAGCGAACTGCTCCTGCTCAGGGAGGGGCGGGCCGCGGGCTCAGGGAACGGAGCAGCCCGAGGGACCTAACCTCCCAGGAAAAGCACCCCCTCCCCCAGGCCCGTGCACAGAACAAAGGGCGGTGAGGAGGAGAGGCTGGGCAGCTGCGGGCTGCGGACCAGCCCAGCCCCCGCCAGAGAGCAGTGGGCATAACCCAGCCCCGGGGAGGCTAACCAAGACTTCTGGGGATTCTGGACGGATCGGTGCTGTACACACCTTAGAATGAGTGCTCAGCTGCACGCCGAGAAAACCGAGCGGCCAGGCCGGGGGAGAGGAGAAGCCCCACTCCCCAACTGTGCTGGGCGGACGACAGAGAGCCTGAGCAGAGGGGGAGGGGGGAAGCCCTCTCACCAGGAGCAAGGCAAACTCCAAAGCACTGAATAGACACTTAAAAGACCAGCAAACAGAAGACACTAAAGCAAGCAGCGTGAACAGCTTTGGAACTGACAGGAGTAGCAAATTAAAGCCCTGAAGGTGGCGCTGACTGCATAGAAAGGAGTTTATAGACTGAGAAGGAGAAGCCGGACCAGGGAATCATCTGAAAATCTACAGACCCTTCTCTTCACCGAATGCCCCAGCACCAGAGAAAGCCTTCATTATAACTGTACTAGGAACATCTTTTAAATTTTTTAAACTTTTATATATATTTTTTTTTCTTTTTTTTCCTTCTTCTTTTTTTTCTTTTTTCTTTTTCTTTTTTTTAGAATTTTTAAGTCCCGTATGACCTTGCTATTTTTTTTCTTTTTTCTTTTTTTTCCTTTATTTTTATTTTCCGTTTTTTTTAAAGTATTTTTGAGAACCCAGTCTTTACTCTAGATTTTTAATCTTTGCTCATTAGTACTTGGTATCAACTTTGTACCTTTTAAGATCCAAGCTCCAGTACCCATTGCTACCTGGGAGCGAGATCATTGGCTTGACTGCTTTCTCCCCATTCTTATCTCTTGCTAGTAACAGTGAGGAAACCTAGAGTCACCCACCAGAAAACCACACAAGCCTTTCCATCCAGGAAACTTCGACAAACCACACATCCAACCCCTCCCATAGAGAGGAATCCCCACAATAAAGGGACAACACAGCAAGATAAACAAGATGAAAAGGCAGAGAAATACCCAGCAAGTAAAGGAACAGGATAAATATCCCCTAGACCAAACAAAAGATGAAGAGATAGGAAGTCTACCTGACAAAGAATTCTGAATAATGATAGTGAAAATGATCCAAAACCTGGAAAATAAGTTGGAGTTGCAGCTCAATAACCTGCAGGCAAGGATTGAGAAGATGCAGGTAAGCTTTAACAAGGACTTAGAAGAAATGAAAAAAAGTCAAAATGCAATAAATAATGCAATAAATGAGATCAAAAACACCCTGGAGGGAACCAACAGTAGAATAACAGAGATAGAAAACAGAATAAGTGAGGTAGAAGACAGAATGGCAGAAATAAATGAAACAGAAAGGAAAAATGAAAAAAGAATTAAAAGAAATGAGGACAACCTTAGAGACCTCTGGGACAATATTAAACGCACCAATATTCAAATCATAGGAGTCCCAGAAGAAGAAGACAAAAAGAAAGACCATCAGAAAATTCTTGAAGAGATAATTGTAGAAAACTTCCCTAAATTGGGGAAGCAAATAGCCACTCAGGTCCAAGAAACACAGAGAGTCCCAAATAGAATGAACCCCAAGCGGGACACCCCAAGACACATATTAATCAAATTAGCAAATATCAAATACAAAGACCAAATATTAAAAGCAGCAAGGGAGAAGCAAAAAATAACTCACAAGGGGAATCCCATAAGGATAACAGCTGATCTCTCAA
>ML662462.1:49848-89326 GCA_007570785.1 Antilocapra americana
GTGTGGAGGTTCCTTAAAAAGCTGCAAATAGACCTGCCATATGACCCGGCAATCCCACTGCTGGGCATATACACCGAGGAAACCAGAATTGAAAGAGCCACGTGTACCCCAATGTTCATCGCTGCATTGTTTACAATAGCCAGGACATGGAAGCAACCTAGATGCCCATCAACAGACGAATGGATAAGAAAGCTGTGGTACATATACACAATGGAATATTACTCAGCATTAAAAAAAAATTCATTTGAAGCAATTCTACTCAGATGGACGAAATTGGAGCCCATTATCCAGAGTGAAGTAAGCCAGAAGCAAAAACAACAATACAGTATATTAACGCATATATATGGAATTTAGTAAGATGGTAACGAGAACCCAACATGGGAGACAACAAAAGGAATGCAAATGTATAGAATAGACTCATGGACTTTGTGGATGAGGGTAAGGGTGGGATGATATGGGAGAAGGGCATTGAAGCATGTTAATTGTCATGTGTCTAATCAATCGCCAGCCCAGGATTGATGCTCGGGACTGGTGCAGCGAGATTTCCCGGGGGGGAGGGAGGAGGGAGGGGGGTTCCAGAGGGGAAGCATATGTAAACCCATGGTGATATCATGACAATGTATGGCAAAAACAATAAAAAAAAATACAGCTATGTTTCCAAAAAAAAAAATTAGAGATACTACTTTACTAATAAATGTCCATGTAGTCAAAGCTATGCTTTTTCCAGTAGTCATATATGATGTAAGGGTTGGACTACAAAGAAAGCTGAGTGCTACAGAATTGATGCCTTTGAACTGTGGTGTTGGAGAAGACTCCTGAGAGTCCATTGGACTGCAGGGAGATCCAGCCAGTCAATCCTGAAGGAAATTAGTCCTGAATACACATTGGGAGGTGTGATGGTGAAACTGAAACTCCAATGCATTAGCCACCTGATGCAAAAAACTGGCTCATTGGACATTACCTTGATGCTGACAGGATTGAAGGCAGGAGGAGAAGGGGGCAACAGAGGATGAGATGATTGGATGGCATCACCAACGCGATGGTCTTGAGTTTCAATAGGCTCCAGGATTTGGTGATGGGCAGAGAAGCCTGGCATGCTGTAGTCCATGGGCTCACAAAGAGTTGGACATGACTGAGTATCTGAAGTGAACTGAAGTGAACCATATCTGAAAAGAAGCTTAAATGCAGTGGTAATGTAGATGATACTACAACTGTATTCTTCAAGGTACTTAAAGTTGAAAAATGTTTCTTTCATTGCTTGTTTTTGTTTCTTTTTTAAATTATTTTTTATTGAAGGATAATTGCTTTACAGAATTTTGTTATTTTCTGTCAACCTCAACAAGAATCAGCCATAGGTGTATATATATATATATCCTCTCCGTTTTGAATGTCTCTCCCATCTCCTACCCAACCCCACCCCTCTAGATTGATACAGAACCCCTTTTTGAGTTTCCTATGCCATACAGCAAATTCCTGTTTGCTATCTAGTTTACATATGGTAATACAAGATTCCATGTTACTCTTTCCATAAATCTCACCCTCTCCTGCCCTCTCCCTATGTCCATACGTCTATCCTCTGTGTCTGTTTCTCCATTGCTGTGTGTTTGTTTCTTGTCTATTATTTGTCTGAAAAGCATCATAAAGCTTTTCAACTACAGTGATATATAGCCAATTATGTTAGTTGGGTCTCTGAGTAAATTTTCTGGACTTTTGAAGAAATTGGAATTTTTGAATGACATTTGAAATGGAACCTGTTCATATACATGGAACTTACCCTTCTGCTAAGACCTGTGAATACAAATGTGAACACATTACCTCTAGTTCCAAGGATGCCACATTCTTGGTTGGAATTTTAGAGGAAACATGAGATCTTCCTATTCTAGCCATCTTAGTCCTTCAAAGGACCTTGATCAAGAACAAAACATATTAAAGTAAAAATAGTCATCATATTTCTACTCACTTATATTAAGTGTTGGTTAAGCTCCTCAGTACTGAATCTTGTTATACTGATGGGCTGTGCAGAGAAGTGATGTTAACAGAAGTAAGGAAGGTGAGACAGCTAGGGCAGAACTTGCAATAACAAAGACGAGATATTAAGAAGCTGAGGTATTGATAGAGATTTGGGACCAGAATTGGAAAAGCAGTTTTCAAAACAAATAGGGTCATGTCGATGTATAATCCTCACTTCAATCTTTAGAAGACCTCTACTGACCAGAGATCAGTACTCTGATCTGATCTATTGAGATCTCCACTGTCTTCTTTTTCCCCTGGAACACAAGTCAGATCCATCTATCTGTTTCTCATTGCTTCTCATTTTTCCTGGCTCTGAAACTGTGTGAAGTTCAGCCTGATCCATCCAGAAAAATTTTTTTCATTGAGCCAGGGGCTATGAGCTGCCTACAAAATTCTCTAATCTCTGCTTCTCTATCAAAACCAAGTGTATTTTGTTATATGGCAATGTGCCTAGTAGTTAAAAGATTGCATTTCATACCGGCCTGTGCTCTTGATCATGACTGGTGACTTTGTGATATAGCAGGCCTGTAAGAGGGATTTCTTGAAAAACTGCTGTCAAGGAGCTGATTCAGCTAAGAGATGAGTCTCTTCCCTTCCCCTCATCTTCCAAATTGCTGTCTGAATTTCACTTGTAACATCTGGAATATCCATAGTTGTATTCGACCACCAGATAACATTGGAGATGGATTCCACTCAAGCTCTCAATGGCACACCTCCAGATTTGTTCCAGAAGGAGAAAAAAAATCAAGTATATCTTGTTAAAGTTATGTTGTTTTAGGTGTGTGCAATGTGCATCCAAACTTAATCTTGATACAACTACGTGTTTAACATGGTATAGCCTTGTTATTTTGTTGGATTTAGTGAATTTATTTATATTTTAAATTTGTTTTATTTTTATTTCATGAATGAATTCATAAACCACAGGTATACATAAATTGTATAAATGCAAAATTGTGATCACAAACATGTTTTCCTATAGATATTGAACTTTTAATTTTTATCTCTTTCTCTCCTTTCTTGTTTTCTTTGAATTTGTTCAGTCTAGGCCATATCCTCTCTTATAATCACATCTATATGCATATCTACAGGTCAAAGCAGGCTGAAAGCTGGGTGGAGAGAACCAAAGAAGAACAAAACACAAGGACATGAATGAGGGGTGGTGGTCCTTGTTACTCATCATGAATGTTCTGCAGTAGGATCACATTTCCCTATCTTTCTGTGTACCTACCGCTCCCAGGTTTGCCATAACCATGGAAGTTACTTTGACCAGCGGAATTGGAGTAGAAGTGATATGTCATGTCCAAATAGAAGTATTTTTTGTCCCACAGCTAGAAACCAGATGTAATGACAGGAGCTGGAGAAGCTATGTTAGACCAGAGGTAAGTATCACAGGTGGAAGATGCAATAAGAAAGAAGTCGGTCTTCATCACTGTGAAATGACCTGGACTATTATTATAAGAAAGAGAGATTAAATTGTATTTCCCTGTATTTAAAACAATGTTATTTAGGGTTTAATTACAGCAGTTGAATCTGTAAACTAACACTCATAATAAAATAACTGATCTTTGTGTTAGCTTGTTTTGACATTAGAGTCCGGTATAATGAGAGTCCTGCCCTCTGGAAGCTGTGGTTTAGTGTCGGTTTCAGAAACTCAAGCAAGAACAAAGCCACGTGGCAGGGACAGCTTCAAAATCCTGTAGGAACACTTGGGAGGGGAACCTAAAACAGTCCTGCTCTCAGGAGGTTGCCTGAAGAAGGGGATAATCCTATATCAGTCTCCTCAAAAATAGGCCATGGTGCCAAGTTTCATGTAAAAGTGATTTATTTCAAAGTTCCTCCTAGAAGGACTTCCCTTTTAATCCAGTGGTTAGAAGTCCACCTGCCAATGCTTAGAATATGCATTAGAGACTTGGTTGGGGAAGATTCCAGATGGCACAGGCTGATTAAGCCAGTGGGTCACAATTTACTGAGCCTGTGTGCCCCAGTATCTGTGACGTGTAACATAAGAAAACACCCAAATGAAAAGCTCAAGCACAGAAACTACAGGGTAGATCCTGTTCACTGCTAACAGAGAAAACTTGAGCAGCAGTGAAGACCCAGTGCAGCCAAAATTTTTCAAACAATTTTTGCAAATGAAACCAGTGGGGCCACAGGGGAAGGACAGGAGAAAGGATGAAAACAGCCCTGGTCTGATTCCTTGCAATTCTTGGAGAGGGAAGCTGTAGCCTGTTTCCACAAGGAACTCTGAAAAATAAATTGTGCCCAAAGCCTAGGCTAGGGAGCTGATATTTCACACTCACTCCAACACCTGCCTCTCATTCTTCAACTAACACCTAGCTCATGTCTACAGGCCCTTCTATTAGATCCTCTAAAGACAAATCAAAGATGACACTATAAGCAAAAGAATATCAAAGCTCATGAAAATGCAATCTCGGATACTGTCAAGATTTCTACACCCACTGTGCCCTCTGCTGCATCGTATCTGAAATCCTGTGAGGCTAAAGAGCCCTGCAGGTTTCTAGAGGTAATTTTGTTTTCATAAATTTGGCTTTAAATTATATAGGAGTATAGTTGATTTATAGTATTAAGTTAGTATTAATTGTATGGGGAATTAATTCTAGTATACATACACATACCTCTATTCTTTTTTTAGATTCTTTTCTCATACCTGTTATTATGGAATATTGAGTAGAATTTCTCTGCTATAAGTAGGCCCTTGTTGATTATCTATTTTATATGTAGTAGTGTATTTATATGAATCTCAAGCTCTCAATTTACTCCTCTCCCACCTTCCACGTTGCTAATTATAATTCTATTCTTGAAGGAGGAAAGTGCAGTCAGTGTCAATGAGTTCTTTAATGGATCAGGCTCTGTGATTGAGAGAGTGGAGTGGTCAAGGAAGGCAAGCCTAAGAGAGACCCATTTGAAATGATGCTAAATGCTTAGATGGAGCCAGCCATGCAGAAAGCTGGGAAAAGAATATTGTAGGTGCAGGAAATAGCTTGCAGAGGCCCAAGGTAACCAAGCTTAATAAATGGCTTCCCTTCCACCTTCAATCTTCCTTCCACACTTGGAAGATGGTCACAGGTAACCCACCAGCATCTCATTACATACTTCACTTGTGAATTACAAGCTATGAGCCATCTCATTCTCCCCAGAAGAAAGTGCAAGGCATCACAGGGCTGCTGGACTCAGGATTGTGTACACAAACAGGTTATCATCAGGGGAATCAGGAGCCAGGGTCACCACCAGTGACTCTATCTATGTGTGTTTGTCCTCAGGGGTGGAAATTCCAGGGAACTGATAGAGCCAAGAAACAAGGAATCACTCTTGTCTCATCTTGCCCTGTGTGATCCTGTGGACCCTGACCACACTGCTCTCTGACCAAAATCCCTTTCCTCTATTCTTCTCCGAAGATGGCCTATGACTAATGTTAGCACCCGGCTCTGAAACCTGGTGGTTGATATACAACTCACAATCTGCTAGACAAGCAAAGCTTAGCCTTGCGTTTTGTGTCTCTTTTTCCCCAACCAGATCCATAAATCAAAATCCCCAAAGAACATGACTCACTCACCCCCTCTCAATGCCTTCAAAGCTCCAAGTTGTTTTTCAGCATCAAAGAGGGAGTGCATCCCTTAAATCCAGGTTAGCCTGGGGCTGCTGAGCTGGGAGTGAGCCAGGCACTACCTGCATGAGAGCGTCTGGGCTCACTCCAGCTGGGGCTGCCCCCACTGTGCCTAGAACCAGCTCCTAGTATTCTTCTCCTGCTGCTACAAGAAGGCAGGTCTGCTGATAGAATCAGAGACAGATCTGTGGGTCAAGGGAAAAAGAACTTTCACTCTGGTGCCTGTGGACCTCTGAGAGCTGCCCAGCAGTGGATGTAATTGATGATATTTCCCTTCCTGGAGCACACCCCACTGCATGAGAACCAGAGGCCTTGGGTCCCAGCACTTCCTCATCCCACCTCCAGCATGAGGGTGAGTCATACACCCCAGGGTTTGGTATTCCATATCTTGAATGAGGAAGAATGTACTTGCTCTATAACACTTGCTCCAGACTGAAGCTCAATGACAATCAGTGGACAAGTGGCACAGAGGTGCACGTTGCCGAGGATGCTGAGGCTGTTTCTGATAGGAAGGGAGCCATGACTGCCTGGTGATGTCGCTGGATTCTGGGCTCAGGACAGGGAGTGGTAGACCAATTGGCACCAACTGCTGTGATATGGAGGACCTTAGAGGTTTTTCCCCCTGGAATTTTCTGCCACTTGGTTTCTGTGGGTTGAGATCAGGGAGCTATAAGTCAGAAGTTATCAAATGGGAAGGTTGTAGATTTACGCAGAAACCCACATTGGGCTGATGAATCAGCTCTCCTAAAAGAATTCTGGAAACAAGCTGCAAGAAGATTCTTGGATAAATTTCATTTAAAAAAGTATCTTAAATACTTTTTTGAATAGCTCATCTTTTGGATGACCTGTCATGTTTCTGTTGGCTTTGGATGATGCCCACTGTTAGAGTGGAATCAAAGGGCCCTTGGGGGAGGCTGTCCTTCTCCCTGTGACTCATTAGCAGTGAGTACCTCTCTATCTCATAAATGTCTGGAGCAGAAATTCAAGCAGAAAGGAAGTGTCCTCCAGCAAGTTTAACCAGAAAACCCAGGTATGTCTTGCCCTCTGGTAGGAACCATTTTTTTTCCAGTGCTTCTTCCTTCATATGTCCTGAACAACCTGTCCACCTCTTGGTGACTAGGTTGTGAATTCCTCCACCCTTCCCTTCACTCTATCCCCATATCCCCACTTTGGCTTCCCCCCTACACAGGCCCTGCCTATCACCTGCAGATAGCACTAAAGAAGAGAAAACCAGGGAGGGGGTGATCCAGTTAATAATGACCACATTTCTTTTTTCTCCAGATCCTGTCCTGAATCATCAAGATCTTCAGCTGGATGACCAATCAGCTTAACAGGGGAGTAGAGATGCAGATAATGGTGGGGGTAGAGTTGTTGAGTGTGGTGGACAGGTTTTCAGATGACAGGAGAAGAGCTGGAATAGAGAGCATGTGTGTCTCCAGCCACTCTCTCACTGGGGTCCTGCCTGAATCTGCTATCTTGAGCTCCACAGTGTATCACTAAAGACAGAAACTTCAAAATAAATTTCTTATTACAAAATGGTTTCAAACATAACAAATACAAGAAAGAATAGTGTCATGAACTCTGTATTCATCATTTGACATCAATAACTACAAAGTGACTCTTAGTCCCACAGGTTGCCTTAGACTGGAGACTATACAAGATCGTGGTGGTGGAAAGTTTGGTTCCTGGTTAAGACATTCTGACTTGCTTCAGTTCTCTTCTTGCTATGGTCTCACAGGCGGTGTGGGAGGGGAAGGAGGAAGAGGGAGAAGAGAAAAAAAGAGGCAAAGGCTAATCCCATAATAGAGGCCCCACCATCTAAATCCCATGTCAACTTAGTTACCTCCCAAAGGCAATATCTGTAATACAATCACATCAAGAATTAAGGATTCAGCATCCGAATTTGGGGGTGAACACAATTCAATCCATTGCAACTATGCAAATCTGCTTTTAAATCAAGACAGACCCTCATATAATTTTCTGTTTTTACCTTTTATTCATTTTTCCTGAAGTAGTTTAGGGAAGAGATGACCATTTCACAAAATATACATAAAGAGTATTTCTGGGAAAATGCTATTATGTACAAAATATGGTATTTTTTTCAAGGAAAATAAACATCTCACATTGATAGCTTATGGTGAACAATGTCAGATTTGTGATATCTGAAGAAGATTTAGTTTTGGGACCAGGGACCAGGCTTGATAACTCAAGAGCTTTTGTGTTAGAGCATTTTTTTTAAAGTAAGTAAAGAGACAGAGAAATTTTCTGACACAGACCTCAAAAGGGGGGCAGAGAGTGCCTCATTCACTAGTCTTTAGCAAGGGAATTATATACTTTTTAAATTTAGTTATTATAATAATTCAAAAGAATGTCTCAAGTTTGTAATAAGTTTACCAGACCTACTCCCACACTTTATATTTTAGGATAACAGGAATAGAACTTAACAATAGAAAAATCCTACCAGGCCCACTCCGATAATATATATTTCAAGCTAACAGGATTAGTCAAAATCAGGAAGGAGAAACTCCTCAAGCAGGACACATTCAATTCATTTCAGTTGAGTTCAGTCACTCAGTCATGTCCGACTCTTTGTGACCCCATGGACTGCAGCATGCCAGGCCTCCCTGTCCATCACCAACTCCTGGAGTTTACTCAAACTCATGTCCATTGAGTCAGTGATGCCATCCAACCATCTCATCTTCTGTTGTCCCCTTCTCTTCCACCCTTCGATCTTTCCCAGCATCAGAGTCTTTTCAGATGAGTCATTTCTTCACATCAGGTGGCCAAAGTATTGAAGCTTCAGCTTCAGCATCAGTCCTTCCAATGAATATTCAGGAATAATGACCTTTAGGACTGATTGGTTTGATCACCTTACAGTTCAAGCAACTCTCAAGAATCTTCTTCAACATCACAGTTCGAAAGCACCAATTCATCAGTGCTCAGTCTTCTTTATGGTATAACTTTTACATCCATACATGACTGCTGGAAAAAACATAGCTTTGACTATGTGGAGCTTTGTGGCAAAGTAATGTCTCTGCCTTTTACAATGCTGTCTAGGGTTGTCACAGCTCTTCTTCCAAGGAGCAAGTGTGTTTTAATTGCTTGGATGCAGTCACCATCTGCAGTGTTTTTGGAGCCCAAGAAAAGAATGTCCTTCACTGTTTCCATTGTTCCCTACTCTATTAGCCATCAAGAGATGGAACGCGATGCCATAATCTTAACTCTTTGAATGCTGAGTTTTAAGCCATCATTTTCACTCTCTTCTTTCACCTTCATCAAGTAGCTCTTTAGTTCCTCTTCAATTTCTGCTATAAGGGTGATGTCATCTGCATATCTGAACTTATTGATATTATTCCCTGCACTCTTGATGCCACCTTGTTCTTCATCCAGCCCAGCATGTCGTGTTGTACTCTGCATATAAGTTAAATAAACAGGGTGACAATATACAGCCTTGAGGCACTCCTTTCCTATTTGGAACCAGTCCATTGTTCCACATCCAACTGCAACTGTTGCTTGACCTGCATACAGGTTTTTCAGGGGCAGATAAGTAGGTATGTTATTCCCATCTCTTTAAGAATTTTCCTGTTTGTGATACACATGTTAAAGGTTTAGTGTAGACAGTGAAGAAGTGGGTATTTTTCCAGAATTTTCTTTCTTTTTCTATGATCCAATGGATGATGGCAATTGGATATCTGGTTCCTGTGTCTTTTCCAGCTTGAACATCCGGAATTTCTCTGTTCATGTACTGTTGAAGTCTAGCTTGGGGAATTTTGAGCATTACTTTGCTAATGTGTGAAATCAACAATTGTGTGATAGTTGGAAGATTCTGTGGCAGTGCCTTCCTTTGGGAATGGAATGAAAACTGACCTTTCCAGTCCTGTAGCCACTGCTGAGTTTTCCCAGTTTACTGGCATATTGAGTGCAGTACTTTCATTGCCTCATCCTTTAGGATTTGAAATAACTCAGCTGGGATTCCATTACCTCCACTACCTTTGTTCATAGTTATACTTCCTAAGGCCCACTTGACTTCACACTCCAGGATGTCTGATCTATACTTGAGCTCAAAAAATCTTATTGCAATATTTCATATGCAGATGTATATCTCTTATGATACTACTTCAAGAGGCTCATATTTTCCTGCTGCCTCACTTTGGTAGATATTTGGATGCATTGGGTTATGATGTTGCCAAACTCAGGCATCCATTATGAACATCCCCTTCTATATTTCACTTACACTTTCAGCATCCACTGTAGAACTTTGCCTATAACCACTTCATGAGAATGTTTCAAAATTGTGCTTTCCTGTTTCTATCATTACTTCAAATTTAATTCTTGAGATTATTCGATGAAAGTAAGATTCCTTTTACTGTTTGTAGTTACATGAAATATGCTTCATAGATACAAAAACAGCTTCAATAATGATGATTACTTTCCTTTCTCAGTGCTCAGAATGGTGAGTTGGTGCCCGAGCAATCTGTCACAGTGACAAATTAGATGTTGCCTATTAACATTTGAACACATTCGGCCAGCTTAAAATTAAATATTAAAAAACTAAGATACCACGGAATCCAGCCCCATCCTTCATGGCAAACAGTAAGAGAAAAGGTGTAAACAGTGACAGATTTCTTCATCATAGTCTCTAAAACCACTGTGGATGGTGACTGCAGCCATGAAATTAGAAGACATTTGGTGCTTCGCAGGAAAGCTATGACAAACATAAACAGTGTGTTGAGAAGCAGAAATATCATTTTGCGTGACAAATGGTAAAATTTTTGGACTTTTCATTTGGATAACTAAACTTTCTGTCCAGTCCTCACTGGTCTTTGAAGTCCCTCAGTTTTCTGGTTCCTCAAGATTCCCAAGATTATTTTGTGCATTTCTTGACCCAGTCCTGAAATCAGCCATCTCTTTAAGAATCCATGGATCATCACAAGGCCAATGTTCTTTAAAGCTACATGTTAGACCTTAGAATAGTCACTGTTATCAAGTTGTCATTGTTTCTAGGCTTTACAGTGGTCAGAGTAGGAAGTACACATTTTTCTTCAAAAATAAAATAAAAAGATATATAATTAGTTGGTACAAACTAATGCTTTCAGGTCAAGATTTAAGACAGCAAGGTTTTAATTAAACTTCTTTATGTTACATGTGAACCCCTTTTTCTAGCCACTGAAAGCCTTACTTCAGAACATTAATTTTACTTACTGACTTGCTTTTACCTGTTAACATACATACGATTCTGTCACAATAACAGAAGCAATATCAGGAACAATAAGTTGTTGAGTTATTGCTCATGGTGGCTTCCATGGAGGTGCAAAGGTGCAGAGGCTGTGACAGCGGCACGAAAGTGCGGCCGAGAGGAGCTACCCCATGCCCAAGGTCTGGAGCGGCAGCCAAAGGGAGTTACCCCACATCCAAGGAGCAGTGGCTGTGCTTTGCTGGAGCAGCCGTGAAGGCATACTCCACGTCCAAGTTAAGAGAAACCCAAGTAAGACGGTAAGCACTGACAGATGGCATCAGAGGGCAGACAGACTGAAAACACAATCACAGACAAGCCAATCTGATCACACGGACCACAGCCTTGTCTAACTCAATGAAACTAAGCCATGCTGTGTGGGGCCACCCAGAACAGATGGGTTATGATGGAGAGATCTGACAGAATGTGGTCCACTGGAGAAGGATATGGCAAAACAATTCAGTAATCTGGCCTTGAGAACCCCATGAACAGTATGACAAGGCAAAAAGATAGGACACTGAAAGATGAACTCCCCGGGTCAGTAGATGCCCAATATGCTACTGGAGACATGCAAGTGAAGAAATAGCTTCAGAAGGATGGAAAGCATGGAGCCAAAGCAAAAACAACACCCAGTTGTGGATGGGACTGGTGATAAAAGCAAGGTTAGATGCTGTGAAGAGCAATAGTGTATAGGAACTTGGAATGTTAGGTCCATGAAGCAAGGAAAATTGGAAGTGGTCAAACAGGAGATGACAAGAGTGAACATCAGCATTCTAGGAATCAGTGAACTAAGATGGACTGGAATGGGTGAATTTAACTCAGATGACCATTATATCTACAACTGTGGACAGGAATCCCTTAGAAGAAATGGAATAGCCATCATAGTCAACAAAAGAGTTGGAAATTCAGTACTTGGATGACACCTCAAAGATGACAAAATGATCTCTGGTTGTTGTTGTTTTTTTTTTCCCAAGACAAACAATTCAATATCACAGTAATCCAAGTCTATGCCCCAGTCATTAACCCTGAAGAAGCTGAAGTTGAACAGTTCTATGAATACCTACAAGACCTTCTAGAACTAACACACAAAAAAGATGCACTTTTTATTATAGCAACTTTAATTCAAAAATAGGAAGTCAAGAAACACCTGGAGTAACAGGCAAATTTGACCTTGGAGTACAGAATGAAGCAGAACAAAAGCTAATAGAGTTCTGCCAAGAGAATGCATTGGTTATAATAAGCACACTCTTCCAACAACACAAGAGAAGGCTCTACACATGGATATCACCAGATGGTCCACACCAAAATCAGATTGATTATATTCTTTGCAGCCAAAGATGGAGAAGAACTATACAGTCAGCAAAAACAAGACTGGGAGCTGACTGTGTCTTGGATCATGAACTCTTTATAGCCAAACTCAGACTGAAATTGAATAAAGTGGAGAAAACCACTAGACCATTCAGGTATGACCTAACTAAAATCCCTTATGACTATACAGTGGAAGTGAGAAATAGATTTAAGGGACTCGATCTCATAGA
This sequence comes from Antilocapra americana, assembly GCA_007570785.1. Taxonomy (NCBI): domain Eukaryota; kingdom Metazoa; phylum Chordata; class Mammalia; order Artiodactyla; family Antilocapridae; genus Antilocapra; species Antilocapra americana. The sequence goes on from ML662462.1 coordinate 62,258, forward strand.
CAGGGTGCCTAATGAACTTTGGACCAAGGTTCATGCCATTGTACAGGAGACAGAAATCAAGACCATCCCCAGGAAAAAGAAATGCAGAAAAGTAAAATGGCTGTCTTAGGAGGCCTTACAAATAGCTGGGAGAAGAAGGGAAGTGAAAAGCAAAGGAGAAAAGGACAGATATACCTATTTGAATGCAGAGTTCCAAAGAATAGCAAGGAGAGATAAGAAAGCCTCCCTCAGTGATCAATGGAAAACAATAGAATGGGTAACACTAGAGATCTCTTCAAGAAAGTTAGAGATACCATGGGAACATTTCATGCAAAATGGGCTCAATAAAGGACAGAAATGGTAGGTATCTAACAGAAGCATAAGATATTAAGAAGAGGTGGCAAGAATACACAGAAGAACTGTACAAAACTGATCTTTATGACCCAGATAACCACTATGGTGTGATCACTCACCTAGGGCCAGACATCCTGGCATGAGAAGTCAAGTGGACCATAGAATGCGTCAAGACCAACAAAGCTAGTGGAGGTGATGGAATTCCAGTTGAGCTATGTCAAATCCTGAAAGATGATGCTATGAAAGTGCTGCACTCAATATGCCAGCAAATTTGGAAAACTCAGCAGTGGCCATAGGAATGGAAAAGGGTTGTTTTCATTCCAATCCCAAAGAAAGACAATGCCATAGAATGCTCAAACTACTGCACAACAGCACTCATCTCACACACTAGGAAAGTAACGCTGAAAATTCTCCAAGCCAGGCTTCAGCAATACATGAACCATGAAATTCCAGATGTTCAAGCTGGTTTTAAAATAGTCAGAAGAATCACACGTCAAATTGTCAACATCCGTTGGATCATCAAAAAAGCAAGAGGATTCCTGAAAAACACCTACTTCTGCTTTATTGACTATATCAAAGCCTTTGACCATGTGGATCACAATAAAATGTGGAAAATTCTGAAAGAAATGGGAATACCAGACCACCTGACCTGCCTCTTGAGAAACATGTATGCAGGTCAGGAAGCAACAGTTAGAACTGGACATGGAACAGCAGACTGGTTCCAAATAGGAAAGGTGTATGTCAGGCTGTATATTGTCATCCTGCTTACTTAACTTATATGCAGAGAACATCATGAGGAATGCTTTGCTGGAGAAAGCCCAGGCTAGAATCAAGAATGCTGGGAGAAAAATCAATAACCTCAGATGTGCAGAGGACACCACGCTTATGGCAGAAAGTGAAGAACTAAAGGACCTCTTGATGAAGATGAAAGAGGAGAGTCAAAAGGTTGAATTAAGCTCAACATTTAGATAACTAAGATCATGGCATCTGGTCCAATCACTTCATGGGAAATAGATGGGGAAACAGTGGAAAGTGGTTGACTTTATTTTTCTGGGGTCCAAAATCACTGCAGACGGTGATTATAACCATGAAATTAATTTCCTTACCCCTTGGAAGGAAAGTAATGACCAACCTAGGCAACATATTTAAAAGCAGAGACATTACTATGTTAAAGATCTGGCTAGTCAAGGCTATGGTTTATCCAGTAGTCATATATGGATGTGAGAGTTGGACTCTAAAGAAAGCTGAGGGCAGAAGAATTGATCCTTTTGAACTGTGTGTTGAGAGAGTCCCTTGGATTGCAAGGAGATCCAACCAATCCATCCGAAAGGAAATCAGTCCTAAATATTTATTGGAAAGACTGATGCTGAAGCTGAAACTAGAATACTTTGGCCACTTCATGCAAAGACCTGACTCATTTGAAAAGACCCCGATGCTGGGAACGATTGAGAGCAGGAGGAGAAAGGGACACCAGAAGATGAGATGGTTGGATGGCATGACTGACTCAATGGACATGGGTATGGGTGGACTCTGGGAGTTGATGATGGACAGGAAGGTGTGGTGTGCCAGAGTTCATGGGATCACAAAGAGTTGGGCATGACTGAGTGACTGAACTGAAGTTGTTGAATAGAGTTTCAAATTTCTCTCCTTTTTTTCTTTTGGTTTTCTTTGATTTGTTTTGGATGGGCAGTATTTTGTTCACCTTTAGAAGATATTCCGCTCTGAATGTAGAGTCATAATTTGCCGGGAGCCATCAGGATGCCCCCTCACTCAGATGACAAAGTCATGAGACTGAGAAGGAAACTACAAAGAGGATTTTCCTTGGGCATCCCAAGGCAAGGCCCCTCCTGGTATTTTTCTTGGGAAGTTCTGTTGATGCTCATCTGTTTATGTTTTAGCTCATCTCAGATCAGTCTCAGTTAGAAAAACATTCATCCTGAGATAATTCCCTCAGCCCTTATTTCCCTCAGAGGATCCAGGAAGGCAGATTCCCTTTCCTGAGGACTAAGGAGGAATAAGGGACATTTAAATAGATTACTATACCACCTACTAGTAACTGGGGAGTTTACCAAGAGTTCTCTGGGGGTCATGGCAAAGCCACCACCAGAAGGGCTTATACTTGGGTCACCTTTCCACATCCCACTCCCCCAACCACTCCATGGAAGAGGCTCCCTTCCTTGAAAAAACCAGACTGGAATGGGACTTAGGAATGCTCATAACTGTGGCCAGCATAGTTGGAGGCACTGATTGCTTTAGGGTAGTGTAGACATAGGAATTCCTTTTAGTAGTTGTAAGGTTAATAGGGTTCCATTGTTAAAGCAGTGGTACTAAGCTGTCTCTTTGTCTTCTTTTCTCTTTCTTTGTAAAAACCAAAATAGGTTAATAGAATAAAACAGTTTCAAGTGTAAGCTCCTCTCTCTAGCTTCTACATAGTTGCACCTAATAAGAGAAATGTAACCTTTCTGTTTAGATTAATGTACTTATCCGAAGTATGCTGGAAACATTCAAATGGTAAACATACTATTGTTAAGTCTAATTATGCAGAAATTCGACCTTTTGCAAGGAAAATGAGCTTAATGTTAAAGTTTTTGATGGTAGGCAGAAAACAAAAGATTCCATAGAATAATTGTCATGTAATAGGGATGGTTTTTGGCTATAAAACTGTAAACTAACAAAAATAGAGTGAGAGACTTCTCCATCACCTTACAAAACTAACAGCAGTAAAGAGAGACTGCTTCATCACCATACATCGACTCAGCTCAGTTCTTCCGCCGACGTCACTCATCCCTCAAGACCCCCGGACCCGCTGGAGCTGGACCCAGGCAATAATTCGAAATTTTAAAGCCACTTAAGTAATGTGTTGTTATAGGCAGCTAGTCACCAACATGATGCAATTAGATTTGTTAACTATTGTTCTTAATTTGTTCAGTACTTCAGTCTAGACCGTCTCTTTGCATGCCGTGGACTGCAGCATGCCAGGCTTCCCTATATATCACCTACTGCCAGAGCTTGCTCAAGCTCATATCCATTGAGTAGGTGATGCCATCCAAGCATCTCATTCTCTGTCTTCCCCTTCTCCTCCTGCCTTTAATCTTTTCTCACATCAGGGTCTTTTCCAATGAGTCAGTTCTTCCCATCAGGTAGCTAAATAATTGAAGCCTCAGCTTCAGCATCAGTCCTTCTAATGAATATTCAGGACTGATTTCCTTTAGGATGGACTGGTTTGACCTCTTAGCAGTCCAAGGGACTCTCAAGAGTCTTCTCCAACACCATAGTTCAAAGGGCATATGTGTGTCATTTGTCATGACATCATATCCCCTTTGTTGGGATTTAACCACAAAAACTGAATTTAAACAATATGCAAAACTGAGGATTCAGACATGGTGCCCCATCTATACACACCTGGCAGTGAGGAGAGGCTCCTGTTGTATTCAAGGGACAGGCCTGGATAGAGCTCATGCAGCAATAGGCCCTGGGAGACCTGGATGAGCCATTGAACACCATTGTCTTTCCTTTGGCTGCCACAGTTGATTTGTCTTCTTTGACTGGTAAGACATTTCAAAGTTCTTTTTTGTATGTTATGTTTGGAAGACAAAAGTTTTCATGGCATAAACCCTATGGGAAAATTATATCAGAAATATATCTATTTATCTTCAGCAGTTATTTTCATTGGTTTGTATGTCCCTGGTGATCTTTCTTTATAAATACAAAAGAAACAAACAGGTTTAGTATGCATTCAGTCTATTTGTAAATCAACCAACCTGAATTAAATTCCTCTCTGTCTACACTGCACTTTCAACTCTAGGCCAGAAATAAAAACCTGCAGAGACAGAAGGCTGATTCAAGCACATTGTTGTGGAGATTTTGTTCCCTATTTTTTTTTTTCAGGGAAAAAACTTAGTTGCTAACATTAAAATCAGATTTTACACAAATATCCAAACTTTTGACTTCTCTTGAAAACATGGTGTACTAGCAGGCTTTAAAGCACTGTGAAGAGGAGGAAAGGCTGTTTCCATTGGTAAGGTCTGTGCTGCCCAGGGTCCAACACGGCCGCCTAGTCCTAGTATCATTTCTCTTGCCTCCTGGGGCCACTAGTTTGTGAGAACTAGACTGCCAGCTTTCTGAAGATAAAGACTACTTTTCTCTTAATCAGCTTAGACTTTGAAGCCTTTAACCCAAAACCCAGTACACAGTTCTCCCTTGTATATTTGTTGGATGATTTACAATATCTTGAGGATGCATAGACATTTCTTCCAATACTGAAACCATGCAATTGAAGTACTGCTCTTCCCTAAATCTTTGATGCAGACTGGCATCATAGGTGCTCCTGATTGCTGCTATTAGACCCACTACATAAGCTGGATGTACATCCCTGTGACTGTCCCTGAAGTCTTCCCTTTGCCATTTGACAGTTTATGCCCCTAGCAATGTCCTCTCCAATGAAGACAACAATGCATATCTCATGAAGTGGCTAGGAAGATGACATGAAACCAAGAATGTCCAGCATGGCCCCTATATCCATTTGCATGATGTTCTTAGAAGTTTTATCTCCAAGTAGGCAGGGTTCTCCATCTTCTTAAATGTCCATGGAGATCAGTTTGATTTTCCAGCCAAGCATAAAGGAAGAGATTAATGTTCAATTCTCTGTATTCTGTGAAGCTTCTAGGTCCACTTGCCAAAGACCCTGATGGAGGTAAAGATTTTATCAAGAGCTTTGTGATTTTTTTCCCTATCTATTAATGTCCTAAAGGGGAAAATTAGGGCAGGGCAGAGCATATATAACTAGGTGTGCCCAGTCACCACTACATGCTAAGAACCTGAACTTCCCTGAGTACTCGGAGTCAGGAAAGAAGCATGAAGTGCATTGTGCTCCTTGGGCTGGTGACTTTCTCAGAGTGCATAGTCATGTAAGTATGGGGACTGTAAGCCACATCATATTCCTTTCTCGAAGTTTTCTTTCATCTGATTATTCTTCCACTCATCAGGTTTAGAAGGGAATGGAATATTTCTCTAATAGTCTTAAAGTTCAACTCTTACTTATTGATAAGTACCTTGTTATAGGAACTGTGGGTTCCAAGGGTCTTGGTGTAGATTTGCATGGTTGTATAACTCTTGAGGTGCAGTCACCTCTTGACCAATTGAAAATGGAACTCCTTGCAAATGTTCAATGCACAGTCTATGCAGATATAGGTGTGGCCCTGAGGAATAGCAATTTTCTACATTTTATTCAACATGTCCTCTTTGTTTCTTCTCTACTTCAGTGTGTATATGCCTATGTCTGCATCTCTGTATCACTATCATTTAACTCTCCATCTGTTTGGAAGTCTCTGTGAGTGTATTTCTCTCTGTGTTGTTTTCTTTTAATTTTTCATTTGATTCATCCTTCCTCCTCGAGCCTCTGAATTTCCCTTACTTGTTCCCTATCTCCTGGATTCTTTTTTGAAGTCTCTCTTCTCTTTCAACTTGGAGAAAGATACACTGCTTTATATACATTGTTTAATATCTGACAAGCAGTGTGACCACAACCAACTCACAAACCTCTTGCTTTTGAAATTCTTCCCTTGTAAAAGAGGAAAGGTTCCTCCTTCTACCTCCTTCCCTGAGCTTCTATGAGAAGGATACAGTGGGATGGCAACAGCAATGCTAATGGACATCATTGTTAGTGTTGTTATTATTATATAAAATAATTATATTGCTATTGTTATTATATTATTATTATTTTGAGTCTTCATATTTACCTATTCCATCACTTCACTTTCCCCCAACATATTCTATCTGGAGGGTTTGAATTGTATTTCACCATTTACCCGAGGGGAAGACTGAGACCCCATATGGGCATATGGCTTACACTACATCACAGAACAGAAGCTGTATTCAAATCTATGTCTTTTCCATGGTATATGCATAAAATTCTGATAATAAGGTGACTCATAAAAATGATTGGAAAATACACAGTGCCATTACAATGACAGGTATACCTTAACACTGACAGCTAATTGTAGCTTCCTTGTTTCCTTTGTCAAGTGCTTGGTGAAAGAATACCTCTAAGGAGAGTGAAGACCATGAGAAAAACCCTCAGTGAAAAAAAAAAAATGCTAAATAATTTCCTAAAGGAACATGCTTACAGACTGTATCAGAATTCTTCTCCTGGCTCAAATATAACTGTTCAACCCCTGAGGAGCACCATGGATGAGAGTATTTTGGGGGGATGGTGCTCCACAGTGCACCCTGGTGCTCTAGCCTAGCACTGGGGCTAATCTGGAGGTTCCAGGTAGGATGTTGGGGTTGGGATTCCTGCAGGCAGCAGAAACAATGGACAACAGGAACCCCACTCACAGGAGAAGGCACTCTCATCCTCAACTCTTGGTCTTTTTGACTGGGCCCAGCAATTGCCAGGTGGCAGGTAAATATCCATTTCAATGTCAAAGATGTGTCATTAGTTTGAGGGAGATTGTTTTTTCTGAACTAAGTGAACCACTCAGTTACAGATGAAATCACTGACCAAAAATTAGAACCCACTGAAAAGCAACTGTCAATCCCCAGGCAGAGGAATTCAGTTTCTACAGATGCAAGAACCACAGCACTAAAAAGTTATTGAACCCGTGTAAGGCCATAAGAATCTAACACTCTGGTTACTGTTTTTAGATTACAAAAAAGGGCTTATTTTGTCTTCAAGAATGCCCATGCCAGCCTGAGACATAGGCAAGAGTAAATGCATGTCAGATGAAAGGGTCACGTGTGTGGTGTTGATCGGATGTGGTCTGAGTTTAGAGGGAGTGGCTGAGGTTAATCAAGAAGGACTCCTGGAGAAGGGGGTGCTCAGACTGGGTTTGAAGAGGCTACATAGCTTCTCAAATGAAGGCACCAGGACTTCTGCGGGTGTCCAGGGTTCCTGGATGCCCAGTGGTTATGACTCTGGGCTTCCAATTCAGGAGATTCCACTTCAATATGTGGTCATGGAGTCAATATCCTGCATCTATGTTGCACATAAAAAATGTATCAAATGAAGACACCTTTGTGACTAAAGGCTGTGAACTGCAGGGCGGTTAGAAAGTGATCTCAAGAGATATGTGACACCCAGAGGGAGGCAGCAGTGTGAGAATAGAGGGTAGGCAATTCTATACCAATGCACTCCATCCTTTTCCCTGTAGATGCTCTGTGGGTAACATCACCATTGGAACACCCACTCAGGAATTCAAGGTTGTCTTTGACACAGCCTCATCTGACTTGTGGGTGCCCTCCATCATTTGCACAAGCCCAATCAGTTGTGAGTACATCCCTTACCCGGACCACCTTTCAGTTGCTCTGCTTCTCTGTTTCCACCCTTGGCACCTGATGACACTCATCTCTTGTGTCTGCAGCTACACACATTATGCGCAGAAATGACAAGTCTTTCACCTTGCAGCCTACCAAAAAGACCTTCAGCATCAAATACGGTTCTGGGAGGATGAGGGAATTGTTTTTCATGACACCATTTGGGTAACAGTATAACAAATACTGAGTCACGACTGGCTATGGAGTGGCCACTGCTTGCAAAACAGATGCAGGACCACCGAGCAGGACCCTTCCTAGCCTAACCCATAGATATTGGCCATTTTACCCACCGGGTCCTGTCCCTGGGGAGGCAGTGCCCGTGGAGACACATGAGCTAACAGATTAGCTACCCCAGAGAGTGGGTTGAGGGGTGGACTTGCAGCTCCTCTGCCCATGAGCAGTTTAAATTTCTTTTTTCTGGGTGGGAAAAGAGGAAACAAAAGCACCCATTTTTATATTCTCAGACTGTTCCAGGCACTTTCAGGTAGTACCTGGTTTAATTCTGCAACAACCCCACACAGCAGGTGGTCTGATTAGCTCATAAAACATATGAGGAAACTGAGGTGCAGACAGCAAGGGCCTTGCTGAGGTCACACACGTGGTAAGTGGTGGAGCTAGGCTGGCATTTCAGGACTGAAGTTGCTGTGGGGTGTTTGAGGACAGGATACAACTGGTCTGGGGACACTGGGGGCAGTCAAGTGCTTCAGGTATCCAGACTGGGAAACTGGATTCCTGACATATCAGGGAGCCTAATAAATGAGTTTTCACTGTAAGGGGCCTATGAGAGTCTAATACAACATATGGCCAGCCTCCCCAAAAGTACTTGAGTAGTTTCCTCCCTCTCTTCCTCTCTCTTACACACACAAATACACACATATCCCCAAAAGTGAATTCCCCAGGTAGTAATTTCACTGAACGCTGCAAGAAAGATGGTATTTTCGGCTTCTGCCTTTCTGGACAGATGCAGAATCCACAGTACATTACCGAAAATGCAGTTCATTTTGTCATTAGGTCATAGGGATGCCAAAGAGAAGGTTACCTTGCTCTCGACTCATTTTGCCCACAAGGGGGCACCAATGGGTCCTGGCCTGACTCCTTTGCTCCACCTGTACAGAAGCTATGAGGTCAATTTGACTCACTCAGGTGGTGTTTTTCAGAGGGGCAGATGTTTTAAAAGTCACAGCCTCTCACAAATGGAACCCAAATTCCCCTCCCAGCTTGGTCTAACCATCTGACGCCTACTGAAGACACAACCCTGAATCAATTCTTCTCTGAGGATCTAATGACAATGCACCTCAGCCCAATCCTAGCCACACTTTATGTATCTGTTAAGTGTTAACACTCTTCCTTTCCACATATTGGGGACCTTGTAAATATAGACCAGCCATTCGGTCTAAGCATGGCGGAATACAGGTTTGAGGATATACCTTTGATGGTGTCTTGGGATTGAACTATCCCAACACGTCCTTCACTGGAGCAATCCCCATCTTGAACAACCTGAAGAATCAAGATGCCATTTCTGAGCCTATTTTTGCCTTCTTCTTGAGCAAGTAAGAATGAGATGGAAAATCTGAAAGGTTGTTGACAAAATCACAGCAAAGACACCAGGAATATTGGCCTCTGGAAGAGAAGAATTCCATCTGGGTCCAGAGATGAGGCTTGATTGCTCAGAGCTTTTGTGTAATAAAGTTTTATCAAAGTAAAAAGGAGATAGAGAAAGCTTCTGACATAGGCATCAGAAGGGGGCAGAAAGAGTATCCTCTTGCCAGAGTTAGCAGTGGAGTTATATACCGAATCAATAACAGGATTAGCCAGAAAGTTTAATCTGGGGATTGTCCTCAAGGAGGATATATTATTGTTATATAATCCTTATAAAGACTTTGAAGGACCTACTCCCCTAATCTACATTTTGATATAACAGGATTAACATTTGGCAATAGAAAGATCTTCCAGACCCACTATATATCTTAAGATATCAGAATTAGCTTAGAAAGATCTTCCAGACCCACTACCATAATATATATCTTAAAATATCAGGATTAGTAAAGTTTTCAGGGAGGAGAAACTATCCTCCATCTAGATACATTGTTGTTGTATAATTAATCCTTAGTATAGACTTTAAACTGAGTTGTATAATTGACAAAGGCTAAGGAATGCAGAGGAAAGGGAAAAAAGTTTGTCATTTTCTCCTCTTTGAGAATTCCAGACCTCTCTTTCCTTGGGGACCCTTAAACTTCTTACCAACTTGCCTAGGAAATGACTCTCTCAAATCCCTTTCTCCAAATTAGGTGCACAGTGCTTTCAGTTCCATGAAAATTATAGAACACTTGATAAAGAAGTATCCTGAGACATAATCTAACCCAGGATGACTATGCCCCAGGGCCCTACTTGGCATCACCATATGCTTTTATAAATAATGTTTTATTGGAACACAACCGTGCTCCTGGGCTCAAGACAAGTAACTTTTTCTAGGGAGGTGAGTGAGGAGGAATACTAATGGAAGGCAACAGGAAATAAGTTGGAGGAAAAGGCAATTGAATTTGCTTATGAATTTGATAAGGAAAGAAGGAGAAAGAGTTTGGATATCTTTCCTTCCTCATTAGCATTTCACTGGGAGCCCAGGACCAGCTACCCAATTTGCAGGACTGAGTGAAAAATGAAACAGTGGGACACAAAACAAAAGTATGCGACAACTTCTTCAAGAAATACTAGGAATTTCAAGACAGGGAGAGCAGAGGCGGGGTCCCTTCTGAATGTGGGGCCATTCGGACACTAGAAGTCACAGGCCAGCGGAGCCAACTCTGGGTGACGTGAACCCACACCCTTAGCACTCCCAGAGCTTGGTTTTCCTAAAAAATGACAAACTAGACAAGGGGAAAGCCAAAAGGCTTCAGCACCCTGTCCTCTGAGGGTATCTGAGCATTCAGGTAGCAGGAGGTCCAGGGCCTCGTCAGAAGACATAGTGGTTGTGGCCCAGCCAGGTGAGTCAGCTTCCAACCTCCTCTGTGCCATTCACTAGCCAGTAACCGACCTCAGTCTGGTTTTCAATCACTCCTAGCCTCGATTTCTGCATCTGTAGATGGGGACCTTATTAGGGCCTTGATGGGTGGACAAGCACAGCTCTCAGACATTGCTGTTGTTACTGCCCTCCAAAGATCCCCTCCTGTCTTCTCTCTACACATGCAGGGGGAAAGGCAGTGTGGTGATGTTTGGTGGGGTGGACCACCGCTACTACAGGGGAGAGCTCAACTGGATACCATTGACCCGAGCGGGTGACTGGTGTATAAACATCGACCGGTAAGCCTCTGCCTCTGAGGGTCAGCCCAAGAGATGCTCCACATACGTACAGGGACACAGGCAGACACACACAAATGCATTCTCAGACACAGAGTCACACAGGCATATACACCACACACAATGGCACAGGCAGACACACCGACACATGGAAACACACAAGCAGACACATATAAACATACACAGAGACACATATAAACATGCATAGCTAGTCAGAGACACACAAGCACACACAGAGACACATGCAAGCACACAACACATAGATACACAAACAACCCATGCGGTCATAATCCCCCCAGCCTTCTGACCAGGCCTCTGACCAGGGTCCTAAAATGGTCTGGAGAGGTGTGTGCAGCTGGGAGAGGGCTGCACCCACTGCCCTGTGAGGTGGGGAGCACGGTTAGAGGGCTCTATGGAGTGTGAACAGAGGATCAGGGAGAATTTCACCGGCTGACCACAGATATAAGATGACCAAATTTCAGGGCTACGTGGGACCAAAGCAGTTCTTAGTACAGATAAATGTCAGTTTAAAATCAGGGTAAGTCCTGGGAAAATGGGGAAAACTGGTCTCCTTAGGGAGAAGCTACCCAGCAGTGGAGAGAAGTTGGCTGCAGTTTAAGACATGAAAATAACTCATAAAAAAAAAAGACACCCCACGTACCTGGGCACACATTGGGGCAGGAGATATAACTGAGAGAATCAGGCAGGAGGGATGCAGGAGTCACCTGAGGACAACAGGCAATAATTGATAGGATTCTGTGTGATACTCTGAGAAAAAAGCAGACATATACTTTGGAGTTTCCATGGGCTAGTGATGGATTGCCAGGTCAGTGTCTCAGGGTCTGCTGAGCTGGTTGTAGGAGCAGTGCTTGGAGACACCCTCTCCCAATGAAGCCCCTCTCACGGACCACTATGAGAATCTGCTGACCCCGTGAATCTCCATTTTCACTCTGCGGTTGACCCGTTATTTTTTCCCCACCAGATGCAGTTCTCTGGATGTTTGTCATTCATTATTTTCACAGTCTTCATTCACTCATTCAACAGACAAGCATTGTACATCCACTGTGTCAGGCACTTTAGGGAGGCAATGAGAGTAAAACTCGCCTTCATATCTAAGAAGGCAGATGTACATAAAATGACTCACCCACATAGTGAATTGTCACTTTTGTACATGCTGGACACGAGGAAGGGTCTACAGAAAGTGACCAAGAAAGGAGACTGATCAACACCGGGGGAAAGACTTCCCTGAAACCATGACATTTAAGCTGGAATCTGGAAGATGAAAAGAAATTTGCTAATCAAAGGTGAGGAGACTCTTCTAGGAAGGAAGACCAGCTTGTCTCAAGGTGCAAAAGAGCCTGATGTATTCAAGTACTGCAGTCAAGGATGTCAAGGAAGGTGCCGTGTCTAGAGCTAAGGAAAAGAAGGCAAGAGACAAAGGGCTGTTTAGGAGACAGTCAGGAAGGGGGCGGTTCTGGGGAGACTCAGAGTGACCTTGATGCCCGCTTTCTACCACTGTCTCTGAGCATCTCCATAAAAAGAAAGGTTATCACTTTTTCTGGCAGCTGTGAGGTGCTTGTGGACACTAGGACATCACTGATCCTTGGCCCAAGAAGACTGGTCAATGACATCCAGAAACCCATCAGCTCCAAGCCACGTGGAGTAATTTTTCTTTACTTTATTGTGTTGGTTTTGCTATACATTGACATGAATCCTCCATGGGTATACATATGCTCCCCTCCAAAACTCCCCTCCCTCCTCCCTCCTGAATCCCTCCCCCTGGGTCATCCCGGTGCACCAGCCCCGAGCATCAAACCTGGGCTGGCAATTGATTTCACATTGATAATTAACATGTTTCAATGCCATTCTCCCATATCATCCCACCCTTGCCCTCTTCCATAGAGTCCACGAGACTGTTCTATATATCTGCGTTTCTTTTGCTGTCTTGCATGCAGGGTTATCATTACCATCTTTCTAAATTCCACATATATGCGTTAGTATACTGTATTTTTATTTTTCCTCTGGCTTACTTCACTCTGGATAATAGGCTCCAGTTCCATCCACCTGAGTAGAACTGCTTCAAATGAATTTTTTTTAATGCTGAGTAATATTCCATTGTGTATATGTACCACAGCTTTTTAATCCATTTGTCAGTTGATGGGCATCTAGATTGCTTCCATGTCCTGGCTATTGTAAACAATGCGGCGATGAACATTGAGGTACACGTGTCTCTTTCAATTCTGGTTTCCTCGATGTGTATGCCCAGCAGTGGGATTGCTGAGTGATACGCCACGGGGTTCTGAGGTGAAGGGTCATGCCCCAGGGTCAATCCCAGTCTCCCCACACAACATGGATCTCCAGGGCCAACCTCTCTTCCTCTCTCTCTAACAGCATTACATTTCATGTTTTGCCATCAACACCCTGCCCTCTCTTATCTTCACCATCAATGGCATCAACTACCCAGTGCCAGCTCACTCATGCATCCTCAAGGTGAGGGGACAGCCCTTAGGGTTGGTTCACAGATTGGAACTTGCAGGAACCCTGGGCTGCTGCTGGGAGGAGAGTGCCCTCTGCAGGCCATGTCAAACCATTGCAGGTGCTTCTGAGCCCCTGAGCTCCTGTGGATGGGCCAGAGACTCCCACAAGACCAACCACTTGAAAGTAAAGGGCTGCCTGGGACATTGATCATCCTGAAATGAATGTGGAGACAGCACACCATGCTGGCATGGTGGGAGTCACAAGGAGAAGGGATTGCTAAGGTCCTCAGTCCTCAAAGAGCTTCAGTTCAATCTGAACCCTCAGATGCAAGAACACGGGTAGTCAGCTCTAGCAGTCCCTGAAATAGGCCAGGTGACAAGGAAAATGGCTGGGGACAGTCCCAGTGTGATGTCCCACCATAAGGATTAACAGTCTCCCTTCTCTTCTCACAGTTTTCCTGGTTTGGATAATAAATTACATGATCAGCCTAGTTCCCAGCTGCATCTTCCCCTTGCTCTGGCCAGGTGCCCCCTTTGTGAGTTGGGGTACCCGACCCCTCTGTGGGGAGGTTGGATGCTAAGGTGAATAAAGGGTGCACAGTGAATGCTCAGCCCCAGCGCAGGGTGGAGGCTTCATGTCAGCCCCTTGTGGGAGTTCAGAGCAGGCTGATGGGCTTAAAGAAGACTTTGAGGAAGAGAGGGAATTTCAGGAATTGTAAAACCACCAACTCATGGAGCCATATGGATGGTTGCTTGGTTCTAGGCAAAACTGCCATGGAATCCCAAGGGTCATGCACTGGGGCACAGGGGACTAACTAGGGGTAATGAGGGCTCCGGACTCACCGGTGGGTGGAGAACCAGAGTACAATTCCAACCAATCCTGGAGTGGCCAGGAGGGTGAGTGTGGGCCAAAGGCGGATTCCCAGAGTTCCTGAGTTAAGTCTTCAAGAACGTGTTGTGGGCACTGCTATATTTAAGATGGATAACCAACAACGAGTTCCTGTGTAGCACAGGGGACTCCGCTCAGTCATATGACAGCCTGGATGGGAGGGTGTCTTTGGGACCAGGATACCTGGATACATACAGTGGAGCCCTTTTACTGTCCACCCAAAATTCATAATATTTTTAATCAGCTATACTCCATACAAAATAAAGTTTTTTTTAATAAAGTACAGATTGTGCAGACACAGGAGAAGAACCAGCATTTTCTGCAGAGAAAACGAGGACCAGGAATAAGAAGGAAAGAAACAGGGAGTGAGGAGAAGTATGGACACTCTTGTTCTTTTCTAAACATTGTATTGAAGTGTGGCCGATCTTCACTGTTGCCCTAAGTTCTGCCTCACAGCAATGTGACTCAGATATACACATAAAATATATATTCTTTTTCTTATTCTTTTTCATGTGGTTTATCCCTGGATATTGAATACATTTCCGTATGCTCTACAGTAGGAGTTTGCTGTTTATCATCCCTCTGTATCCCCAACTCCCAGACCTCCCTCCCCCACACCCTTCCTCAGGGCAACCACACGTCTTGGCTCTTTTTGGTTTTGGATGAACTCTCATAGCCCCTGCTGCTGAGAAAACCCCTTGATACTTACTGAAAGAGGGAAATAAGACCCAGATTGTGTTGGTTCTGGATATTTGGGGGAGTCACAGGTAAGGGCTAAGGTTGACGGATGTGTGTCTCTGACTCCCCTAGGATTCTAGCAGCTGCTATGCCACCTTTAAAGAGAATACAGTGAGTACATCTACAGAGACCTGGATCCTGGGTGAGGCCTTCCTGAGGCTGTATTTCTCAATCTTTGATCTAGGAAATGACAATATTGGCCTATCACAGGCAGTGTAAATGCTTGGAGTGGTTCAGGAATCAGTAAGACCGCTACGAACACACACCCATTCACACTTAGGACACTCCTGCCCAGGATGCTGGTGAACTGTATTTGGTGGTCTGCAAACCCTTATTCTCAGTAAAGAATAATGAGTTTCACTCTTAATGGTGCTGAAACAATGTCTGCCTCTTTTAGGGTCTGGGAGGTGTACAATGAATGGGAAGAATCTAGAACAAAGTCAGAATTACAGTTGAGGGGAGACTCATTGAAATGATTCTGGGAATCCAGGACACAAGAATCATAGTGAACACAAAGATCTCAGTGACTGGACCCAAGAAATCAGAAGTCATCAATTCTCTCTTTCTTACCCTCTCTCTTTCCCTTCCATCTTCTTTGATGGTCTTAGCCTGACAACTTTCTTCCTTAAGGCCTCTACACCTAGTAAGGTATTCCAAGCTACCTGCCTTGGGTTATATGATCCGAAGGCATCACCTAGTAAGGAAAGAAGCTCGGAGCCATCAGAGTTCAAGGGTGTTCTCTGAATGGCCCACCTCAGATTACATGTACAGGTCTGGGTCAGCCATCCTGGCAGGGCCATGGGGTCCTATGACTGGCTTTACATGGTCATGTGGCCCTGACCCAGCAGCACACAGGAGTGTCAGTTTCTTCCAGAACTGCATGCCTGAACCTGGGGAGAGTCAGCACCAGGATAGTGACTACAGGGTGGTCTAGGCCATGGAAGTTTTGTGATGGCCCACCAACTCCACCACCTCGTTATTCAGAGGAATTATCAGGGGTAATAAAACAGACTCTCTTAATCCCATCTCCGATGAACTGGGCTTCTCCTCCAGGGGAGTTTGGGTGAGGTACTTCACACAGAGCTGGTTCCCTTTTGTTCCCACACCCCAGGCACTAGCTCTCTGCCACATATGCCTGCTCTGTCCTTTCCAGTCCTACTTGGTAAGTGATGGCCTCAGTAGATCACTGAGCCATCCCCCTCCTGCAGGGCCCAGAATGCCCCCTTCTTGGTCTCCAATGCTCCTGAGGAAAATGCAACACATATATTGGGGGTCCTAGGGAACATAGGGCCTTCAGCCTTTCTGAGCTTCTTTCAGGGTGGTGCTACAATCTTTATGCTTGGGGCTGCCATGGTTAGGCACTTTTGCAGTGGAAGCATCAGTTCTTTCCATCTGGAGGCCCTCGGTAAATGCCTCAGCTGAGACATCAGGGTCAGAAGTTAGTTTCATTTCAGATTGACTAGTTTGATCTCCTTGTTGTCTAAGGGACTCTCAAGAATCTTCTCAAGCACCGCAGTTCAAAAGCTCAATGATTGGCATTCACCCTTTCTTATGATCCAGATCTCGCATCTGTTCATGATTACAGGAAAAATCATAGCTTTGACACTACAGACCTCTGTAGCAAAGTGAGTCTCTGCTTTTTAATACATTATCCATGTTTTTCATAGCCTTTCTTCCTTCCAAGAAGCAAGTGTCGTATAATTTTTTTGACTACAGTCAAGATCCTTAGTGATTTTGGAGCCCAAGAAAATGAAATCTGCCACTGTTTCCACTTTTCCCTCATCTATGTGCCATGAAGTGGTGGGACTGGATGCCATGATCTTAGTTTTTTGAATGTTAAGTTTTAAGCTAGTTTTTGCATCTCCTCTCCTCATCAAAAGGCTCTTTAGTTCTTCTTTACTTTCTGCCATTAGGGTGGTGTCATCTTCATATCTGTGTATATTGATATTTCTCCCAGCAATCTTGATTCCAGCTTGGGATATATCCAGTCCAGCATATCGAATGATGTATCCTACATATAAGTCAAATAACCAGAGTGACAATGTATACCTTGTCACGCTCCATTCCCAATTTTAAATCTTTCAGTTGTTCCGTGTCTGATTCTAACTGCTGCTTTTTGACCTACATAGAATTTTCAGAAGACAGGTAAGGTGGTCTGGTACTCTTATTTCCTTAAGAATTTCCCACAGTTTGTTGCGGTCCACACAGTGATAGGCTTTAGCATAGTCAGTGAAACAGATGTAGATGTTTTTCTGGAATTCCCTTGCTTTCTCTATGATCCAATGGATGTTGGAAATTTGTTCTCTGATTCTGCAAACTAGTTTGTACATCTGGAAGGTCTCAGTTCATGTACTATTGAAGCTTGGCTTGAAGGATTTTGAGCAACACGTTGTTAGCAAGTGATTTGAGCACAATTGCATGATAGGTTGAACATTCTTTGGAATTGTCTTTCTTTTGGATTGGTAAGAAAAATGACCTTTTCCAGCACTGTGGCCACTGCTGAGTTTTCCAAATTTGCTGACGTATTGAATGCAGCACTTTTAAGCCTAATTCTTTAGGATTTTTGAACAGCTCAGAGGGAATTCCATCACATCCACTAACTTTGTTTGTAGTGATGCTTCCTAAGGCCCACTTGATTTCACACTCCAGTACACCTGGCTTTACATGAGTGACCCCAGGATCATCCCTATCCGGGGTCATTATGACCATTTTGGGGTAGTTCTTCTGTGCATTCTTGCCACCTCTTCTTAATCTCCTCTGCTTCTGTTAGGTCTTTGACTTTTCTGTCCTTTATTGTGCCTGTCTTTGCATGAAGTGTTCCTATGATATCTCCAATTTTCCTGAAGAGATCTATACTCTTTACAATTCTATTATTTTCCTATAATTCTTACACTGTTCATACAAAGATTTTCTTATCTCTCCTTGCTATTATCTGCAGTCTGCATTCCATTGGGTATATCTTTCCATTCCTCCTTTGCTGTTCACTTCTCTTATTTTCTCAGCTGTTTGCAAGGCCTCCTCGGGCAACCACTCTGCCTTCTCACACTTGTTTTTCTTGGGGATGGTTTTGGTGACCACCTTCCACACAGTGTTACAAACCTCCATCCATAGTTCTTCAAGCTACCAGGCCTAATCCCTTGGATCTATTTTTCATCTCCACTGTATAATCAGAAGGAATTTGACTTAGGTCATAGCTTAAAGTTCTAGTGGTTTTCCTTATTTTCTTCAGTTGAAGCCTGAATATTGCTTCCTTCTGCCTAAGCATGAGTGCCAGATTACCACCCACCACTCCCAGTGGGGATGGAGCAAAAACACACAGATTGAGGACTGTTACCTTAGGTTTGTTCTTGGTGTTTAACATGCTTAGCTGTGTGACCTCGATTAAGTGCTTTAACGTGAGTTTTCTCATCTGGAAAATGGGCACCATGGTGATAATTCCACCTTTTAGATTTCATGTGTGCCTGCAAAGAACAAGTGCTCCTGAGAGGGCTTTCTGAGTTCTTGAGTCTGGAACAAATATGAATTATTCTGCCACCTGGGGAGAAGGAAATCTTCTGTTTTGATGTTATGGTTGCCATCCCCAAGGCTAAATATTGATTCAAGCCAAATGACATCTATTTCTGAACCATGACAAAGAACTCTGACTGAACTGATGCTTCTGTTTTCTGGAACAAGAGCTAATGATTACTGGCTCAGATTACTCCCTTCCCAGCGTTACCAGTCAACCTTTTCTTGTCATCTAATTCTAGTCTGAAATCATACTGCAAAGAGAGTTGTAAGTTTGGTCTCTTGTCGATTTCCCACGTCTCTAGAGTAGCAACAAGTAGCTGTTATGGCTACTTGTCATAGCAACAACTATGGCGACCTGTACAGTCCAATCTCAGGCTGTTAAGTGAAACTGTTCCCATATGGTTCCTCATGTTTGAAATATCTACAGTTGCCTTAGAAACCTTCCTCCATCTGCTGTTTAATGAGGAAATGTGTTTGGACCTAATCTAGTTTTCTTTTCCAAGCATAATTCCAACTATGGAAAGAATTAACCACACATTAAGACTCTACACATGGACATCACCTCAAAATCAGACCGATTTTATTATTTGCAGCCAAAGATGGAGAAGCTCTATACAGTCAGCAAAAACAACACTGGGAGCTGACTGTGGCTCTGATCATGAACTCTCTATTGCCAAATTCAGACTTAAATTGAAGAAAGTAGGGAAAACCACTAGACCATTCAGGTATGGCCTAAATCAAATCCCTTATGATTATGCAGTGGAAGTGAGAAATAGATTTAAGGGACTAGATCTGATAGGCAGATTGCCTGATGAACTATGGATGGAGGTTCAAGACATTGTATAGAGGACAGGGATTAAGATCATCTCCAAGAAAAAGAAATGCAAAAAAGCAAAATGGCTGTCTGAGGATGTCTTACAAATAGCTGTGTAAAGAAGAAAAGAAAAAAGCAAAGGAGATAAGGAAAGATATTACCATTTGAATGCAACATTAAAAAGAATAGCAAGGAAAATTAAGAAAGCCTTCCTTAACAATCAATGTAAAGACATATATGAAAATAACACAATGGGAAATACTAGAGATATCATCAAGAAAATTAGAGATAACAAGGGAGCATTTCATGCAAAGATGAGCTCGATAAAGGACAGAAATATTAGGAACCTAACAGAAGCAGAAGATATTAAGAAGAGGTGGCAAGAATATACAGAAGAACTGTTCATAAAAAGATCTTCACGACCCAGATAATCCTGATGGAGTGAACACTCACCTAGAGCTACACATCCTGAAATGTGATGTCAAGTGGGCCTTAGAAAGCAGCAGTACAAAGTGAGTGGAGGGGATAGAATTCCAGTTGAGCTATTTCAAATCCTACAAGATGATTCTGTGAAAGTGCTGCACTCAATACGCTAGCAAATTGGAAAACTCAACAATGGCTAAAGGAGAACAGGTCAGTTTTCATTCCTATCCCAAAGAAAGGCAATGCCAAAGAATGCTCAAACAACCACAAAATTGCATTCATCTCACACGTTAGTAAAATAATGCTCAAAATTATCAAAAGCTAGGCTTCAGCAATACATGAGCCATGTACTTATAGATGTTCAGGTTGGTTTTAGAACAGGCAGAGGACTGAGAGATCAAATTGTCAACATCTGCTGGATCATCAAAAAAGCAAGAGAGTCCCCCAAAATCATCTACTTCTGCTTTACTGACTATGCCAAAGCCTTTGACTCTGGATCACAATAAACTGTGGATAATTCTGGAAAAAAAAAAAGGGAATACCAGACGATCTGAACTGTCTCTTGAGAAACCTGTATGCTGGTCAAGAAGCAACAGCTGGAACTGGACATGGAACAACAGACTGGTTCCAAATAGGAAAGGGAATAGGTCAAGGATGTATATTGTCACCCTGCTTACTTAACTTATATGCTGAGTACATCATGAGAAACGCTGGGCTGGAAGGAGCAGAAGCTGGAATCAAGATTGCCAGGAGAAATATCAATAACCTCAGATATGCAGATGACACCACCCTTATGGCAGGAAGTGAAGAGGAACTAAAACGCCTCTTGATGAAAGTGAAAGAGGAGAGAGAAAAGGTTGGCTTAATGCTCAACATTCAGAAAACTAAGATCATGGCATCTGGTCCATCACTTCCTGGGAAATAGATGGGGAAACAGTGGAAACAGTGTCAGACTTTATTTTGGGGGGCTACAAAATCACTGCAGATGGTGATTGCAGCCATGAAATTAAAAGATGCTTACTCCTTGGAAGGAAAGTTATGAGCAAACTAGATAGCATATTTAAAAGCAGAGACATTACTTTGCCAGTAAAAGACCATCTGGCCAAGGCTATGGTTTTTCCCAGTAGTCATGTATGGATGTGAGAGTTGAATGGTGAAGAAAGCTGAGCACCAAAGAATTGATGCTTTTGAACGGTGGTGTTAGATAAGACTCTTGAGAGTCCCTTGGACTGCAAGGAGATCCAACCAGTTTACCTTAAAGGAAATCAGTCCTGGGTGTTCGTTGGAGGGACTGTTGCTGAACCTGAAACTCCAATACTTTGGCCACCTCATGCAAATTGTTGACTCATTGGCAAAAACCCTAATGCTGGGAAGGACTGGGGACATGAGTAGAAGGAGACGACAGAGGATGAGATGGCTGGATGGCATCACCGACTCGATAGACATGGGTTTGGGTGGACTCCAGGAGTTGGTGATGGACAGGGAAGCTAGATGTGCTGCAATTCATGGGGTCACAAAGAGTCAGACATGACCGAGTGATTGAACTGAAATGAAGTTAGTTATCTAACTACCCAAGGGAATTGACAAAAGCAATCCACAATTCCTGCATTTCTTGCTTATCTCAAAACAATATTGAAGTGATCTGCTGCAACAATCTGATACTTTGGCATGTACACTCCAGATGGAACACTTTTTCTCTGGATTCGTTTTCCACCTCGTGCAGAATGTCTACCTCGAGCATGGCCGACCAGCAGCTGGTCACCTGATTTTTGCAGACTCAGTCCACTCCACATTCTTTTGTAAAATCTAGAGAGCAAACTCAGTCAAAGCTCTCACTCCTACAGAAAACAGTTTTTTGTTGTTTTACAAGACAATGTTTGGTAACACATTTAAAATTTTGTGCTCCTTGCCTTGAATTCAAGGACTTGCACCAGAAGATGGGAAGCATCCCCTTCTACTTAAATCTTTCTCCACTCCCACCAGGGCCACAGCCTTGTCTGGACCCTCTGTTCTCATTGGTCTTGTTCAGTTGCTAAGTCATGTCTGACTCTTTGTGATTACATGTACAGTAGCAAAACAGGCTTCTCTGTCTTTCACTATTTCCCAGAGTTCCCGCAAACTCAAGTCCATTGAATCAGTGATGCCATCTCACCATCTTATCCTTTTGAACCTGCTCCTTCAGCCCACAAGCTTTCCCAGCATCAGGGTCTCTTCCAAAGAGCTGGCTCTTCACATCAGGTGGCCTAAGTGCTGGAGCTTCATCAGCAGCATCAGTCCTTCCATTGAATATTGCTCTACCGCTTCCAAAACAAAACTCATGTTTCCAATCACCTAACAAAATTGAGCATTGATAAAATTTAATAGAGCAGGTATATTGTCCTCTGGGAAATCCTAGCACTGCCACCCTGCCTTTCTCTCACCATTCTCTCCACCTGGGCTAGAATTGCTTCCCTACATCCCATCCAGTTTGAAACAGCCTGCCGACCCATCATTGTCAGCTATCCAGAAATTGTTCCTTCCTCCTTCCCCAAAGGTTTCTGCCTGCTCCCTGATTGTCCTCAGTACATCAGTTCAGTTCAGTCTCTCAGTCACATCCAAGATTTTGTTATATCGTGGGGTGCAGCACGCCAGGCAATTGGCTGTTGCCAGGCAGCAACCAACTCTCGAAGCGTGCACAAACTCATGTTCATCAAGTCAATGATGTCACCTAACAATTTCATCTTCTGTCTTCCTCTTTGCCTCCTGCCTCTAATCTTTCCCAGCATCAGGGTCTTTGCTAATGAGTCAGTTCTTCCCATTGGGTGGCCAAATTATTGGAGGTTCAGCTTCAGCATCGGTCCTTCCAACCAATATTCAGGGCTGATTTCCTTTAGGATGGACTGGTTGGATCTCCTTGCAGTCCAAGGGACTCTCAAGAGTCTTATCCAATATCACAGTTTAAAAGCAACCATTCATTGGTGCTCAGCTTTCTTCATGGTCCAACTCTTAAATCCAGTCACAACTGTACAGACCTTTGCTGGTGAAGTAATGTCTCTGCTTTTTAGTATGCTGTCAAGGTTTTTCAAAGCTTTTCTTCCAAGGAGCAAGCATCTTTTTTCCTCGCAGCTGCAGTCACTATCTGCAGTGATTTTGGACTCCAGAAAAATAAAGTCTGTCACTGTTTTCATTGTTTCTTCAGGTATTTGCCATGAAGTAACGGAACTAGATGCAATGATCTTCGTATTTTGAACTGTACATACCACATGAAAACCATCCCCAAGAAAAAGAAACGCAAAAAGGCAAAGTGGATGTCTGAGGAGGCCTTACAAACACCGTAGAAAAGAACAGAAATGAAAGGCAAAAGAGAAAAGACAGACATACCCATCTGAACGCAGAGTTCCAAAGAATAGCAAGGAGAGATTTAAAAGGGGGTGGGGGGCTTAAATTAAATGATCAGTGCAAAGATAGAGAAAAACAACAGAATGGGAACAATCAGAGGTCTCTTCAAGAAAATTAGAGATAGGGAGTGAATATTTCATCCAAAGATGGGCACAATAAAGGACAAAAATGATATTGACTTATAAGAAGCAAAAGATCATAATAAGAGGTTGACAGAACACATAGAATAATTGTACAAAAACGACATTAATGACCCAGATGACCACGGTGGTGTGATCACTCACCTAGAGCTAGATATCCTGAAATGTGAAGTCAAGAGGGCCTTCAGAAGCATACCTAGGAGCAAAGCTAGTGGAGGTGATGGAATTGCAGTTGAGCTATTTCAGAACCTTGAAGATAATGCTGTTAAACTGCTGCACTCAATATGCCAGCAAAGTTGGAAAACTCAGCAGTGGCCACAGAACTGAAAAGGTCATTTTCATTCCAATCCCAAAGAAAGGTGCTTTCAAATAATGTTCAACTGCTATCACCTCATGTGCTACCAAAGTAATTCCTCCAAGTAAGTCTTCAGCAGTACATGGACTGTGAAATTCTGTATGTTCAAGCTGGTGTTAGAAAAGGAAGAGGAACCAGAGATCAAATTGCCATTATTTGTTGGATAGTAGAAAATGCAAGAGAATTCCAGAAAAACACCTACTTCTGTTTTATTGACTATCCCATTTGACTATTTGACTGTGTGCATCACAACAAACTCTGGGAAACTGTTACAGAGATGGGAATACCAGACCGTCTTATCTGCCTTCTGAAAAATCTGTATGCAGGTCAAGAAGCCACAGGTAGAACTGAACATGGAACAACGGACTGGTTCCATATCAGGAACAGAGTATGTCAAGGCTGTATAATGTCACTCTACTTATTTAATTTATATGCAGGGTACATCATGAGAAATGCCCAACTGGATGAAGCACAAACTGGAATCAAGATTGCCGGGACAAATATCAATAACCTCTGATATGCAGATGACACCATCTTCACATCATAAAGTGAAGAGAAACTGAAGAGCCTCTTGAGGAATGTGAAAGAGGAGAGTGAAACATCTGGCTTAAACTCCACATTAAGAAAATCAAGATCATGGCATTTGGTCCCATCACTTTATGGCAAATAGATGGGAAGCAGTGAGAGACTTTATTTTGGGTGGCTCCAAAATCACTGCAGGTAATGACTGTAGCCATGAAATTAAAAGATGCTTGCTCATTTGAAGAAAAGGTATGACAAACCTAGACAGCATTTTTGGGTTTTTTTTTTTATTGGTTTTGCCATACAATGACATGAAACCGCCATAGGTTTACATATGCTCCCCCTCCAGAACCCCCCTCCCTCCTCCCTCCCGATTCCCTCTCCCTGGGAAATCTCGGTGCACCAGCCCCGAGCATCAATCCTGGGCTGGCGATTGATTTCACATATGATAATTAACATGTTTCAATGCCATTCTCCCATATCATCCCACCCTTGCCCTCATCCACAGAGTCCACGAGTCTGTTCTATACGTCTGCATTCCTTTTGCTGTCTTGCATGCAGGGTTCTCGCTGCCATCTTTCTAAATTCCATATATATGGGTTAGTATACTGTATTGTTGTTTTTCCTTCTGGCTTACTTCACTCTGGATAATAGGCTCCAGTTCCATCCACCTGAGTAGAACTGATTCAAATGAATTTTTTTTAATGCAGACAGCATTTTTGAAAGCAGAGACATTACTTTTCTGAAAAAGTTCAGTATAATTAAAGCTATGATTTTTCCGCTTGTCATGTATGGATATAACAGTTGGACCATAAAGAATGGTGAGAAATGAAGAATTGATGCTTTCAAACTGTGGTGTTGCACAAGACCCATGAGAGTCCCTTGGCCTGCAAGGAGATCCAACCAGTCAATCCCAAAGGAATTCAATCCTGGTTAAAAGAGACATGAAAACAAAGAACATGGGACAAACTGAAGATAAAGAGTAAGATGATAGAATTAAACCCAAGTAGAGTTAACCCCTCAAATGTGAACCCAGATTGAAGAAATAACCCAGGCCCCAGATGACAACAGATCCGCTTTCACTGCACTCTGCAGCCAAAACGGAGCCTGCCCGGCCCCAGGATCCCATGTGCCTGGGTACAGAACAGCCCCGAAAGTTTAAAAGGAACAGTAAATTAGAGGACTTTAATCATACAAACTGCATCCTCTGTTTGTAAAGAAATTGCATTAGAAATCAATGTTCACTGGACAGAAAAAGAATAAAATGATAGCGTAGTGCTGATATTCCCTCTTTTACTACTCTAATTCTTCCCAGGAGAGAGCAGGTAAATTGACAGGACTTACATCTCTTCAATACTAGAAATGTTTAACCTGGGATACATGTTCAAATTCCACAGTTCAGTCTCCTCTCTCTTCTCTCTTGCTCATCCTGAGCAGCAGGGACTGCTCCTCTAAACCCCAGCTCAATCACTACAGACAAACCCAGATAATATTTCCCAAGTCTTCCACATACACCAGTGAAAGCTTCTTTCCTCCTATTTTGCACTTCTGTCTCTTCAACCAAGCATGGCTCTTGTCCCACCTCCTGGGATCCTGGTCCTCACTCACTTGCAGCGATGTTCCCATACACCGGGCCTCAATTATGCTCAATGGAATTCCTATTCAGAGTGGCCATAAAACATGCAAAAAGGGAAAGAACAGGCAGCTCCTTACTCTCCTCTTTCGTTCATTCACTACATACATTCACTGAAAACATGTGTAACAAGTCTGTTACATACAAACCTTCTAGTTGAAACTTAAACAAGTAAAAATGCATTTGCATGTGCAATCACATCCATTAGTTCACAGGTCTGACATTGTCATGGGCAAGTCGCAGACAGGTGGTTGTGCTTTTGTGTACTTCACTGTACAGACCTGCATGGAGTACATTAAGGCACCATTTTTATTTCAAGCCTACGCAGTCTGAAAGGAAGCATAAATGCAGTGGTAATGTAGATGGTACTGCTATTCTATTTTTAAAAGTGCGCTTAGTTGCTCAGCTGTGTCCAACTTTGGCAACCTATGAACTGTAGTTTGCCAGGCTCCTCTTGCCATGGAGATTCTCCAGGGAAGAATACTGGAGTGGGTTGCCATGCCCTATCCAGGTCCTGCAAGATTAAAAATGCTTCTTCTACTCTGTGTTCGTTTGTTGTTGTTGTTTGTTTCTTTCTTTCTTTCTTATTTTTATTGTAACAAATTCAAGATAGACGTTTTTCTTTACATTATTCTGTTGGTTTCGCCATATATTGACACGAATCTGCCATGGGTATACATGTGTTCCCCTTCCAGAACCCCCCTCTTACCTCTCTCCTGATTCTGTATCTCTGGGTCATCCCAGTGCACCAGCCTTGAGCACCCTGTATCATGCATCAAACCTGGGCTGGCGATTCATTTGTGTGTGTGTGTGTGTGTGTGTGTTTTTAATGTATTATTTGTGGGAGAAGTATCATAAAGTTATTAAACTACAGTAATATATAGCCATTGTCTTAGTTGGCTACCTGAGTAACTTTGCTGGATTTATGAAGAAATTGGGATTTTTGAACACCCTTTTGAAATATAACTTGTTTATGTACAGGGGACTTACTGTTCTGCTAAGACCTGTGGATACAAAAGTGAACACATTCCCTCCAGGTTCAAGGAAGTCACATTCATGCTTGGGATTTGAGAGGAAACATGAGATCTCCATGTCTAGCCATCTCTGTCCTTCAAAACACCTTGATCAGGAGAAACAAATATTAAAGTAGAAACAGTCATTGTGTTTCTACCCACTTCTAGAAAGTGTTGCTCACTCCTCAGTACTGGATCTTGTAATGCTGGTGGACTGGATGCAGAAGTGATGTGAA